>JZKD02S2012371.1:303754-327470 GCA_000966675.3 Picea glauca
GGTTAGCATCATGTACATATTTCTTCAATAATGAAACATGGAAAACATTATGTGCTTTTACTGTGGGAGGAAGTGCTAGCCTATAGGCTACAGGTCCCACTCTATCTAGAACCTTAAAGGGTCCACAATACTGAGGTGCTAACTTGGCAGAAGCTCCCATTTTCAGGGAACTTTTCTTGGGCCTAACTCTGAGATATACATGATCTCCCGCTTTGAACTCTCTTGGAGTTCTCTTTTGGTCGACATAAATTTTCTGTCAGTTCTGAGCGACCTTCAGGTTTTGTTTTATCTGAATCACTTGATGTTCCATTTCTTTCAACATGTCAGGTCCAAAAGAAATCATGTTTACAGGATTACTCTAGCTGACTGGAGTGTTACACGACCTACCATAGAGGACTTCGAAGGGACTCATCTTTAAAGATTCTTGGTAGCCGTTGTTGTAGGCGAATTCTACCAGTGGCAAGTGGTCTTCCCACTTCTTGGGTTGATGAATTACATGCATTCTTAGCATGTCTTCTAGTATTTGGTTCACTCTTTCCGTCTGTCCATCGGTTTGAGGGTGATAGGCGGTGCTAAACAACAATTTGGTCTCTAAACCCGCCATCAGTGATTTCCAAAAGTTGGAAGTGAACTTTGTGTCTCTGTCAGACACAATCTCTTTTGGCATGCCATGTAGTCTGAATATCTCCTTCTTGAATACCTGGGTGATATCTATTTCCTTGCAAGTCGATTTGGCGGGGATGAAATGAGCATACTTACTCAATTTATCCACTACTACCATGATGGCGCCATTCTGTTTGGTCGAGGTTGGTAATCCGGTGATGAAGTCCATGAAGATGGTTTCCCATTTCCATTATGGGATTGGTAGAGGTTGTAATAGTCCTGCTGGGTGTCGGTGTTCTGCTTTTACTTGTTGGCATTCTATGCATTTGGCTAGGTACTCAACTATGTCTTTCTTCAACCCAGGCCAATAGAATTGTTTCCTGGTGGCCGTGATCATTTTCTGATATCCTGGATGACCAATATAGGGTCTTTTATGTAGTTCATCCATAATGAACCTCTTCAAGTCGTCACAATATGGAATATACAGTCTTCTTCGGTAAGTGAGTAGACCTTCTTCCATCATCTGGTAGTCTCCATACTTTATCCCTGTGGGTTCTTGCTGCAGGTATGAGGTCACAGTCTGGAAGAATGGATCTGTTCCTTGTGCATTTCTAACTCTTTCTTTGACATCCATCTCATAGGTACTCACCGCGTCCAGGTGAATTGTTTTCATACTTCGGCTAAGGGCATCAACCACCCTATTTTCCTTTCCTTTAATGTGTTTGATTTTGAAATCAAACTCGCTAAGGAGGGCCATCCACCTAACTTGTCTAGCATTGAGATTTGGTTGGTCAAACATATATCGCAATCCACAGTGATCTGTCATAAGTACAAATTTTCTTCCCAGGAGGTAATGCCTCCACATTTTCAAGGCATGCACTATGGCAGCCAGCTCTAGATCATGGGTCACATAGTTGACTTCGTGTTCATTCAATTTTCGAGATTCATAGTAGACCACACTTCCTCCTTGCATAAGGACTCCTTCGAGCCCTTCCTTACATGCATCTGTGCACATGAGGAAGTTAGCTTCGGGATCAACAATCTTCAACATGAGTGCATGGGTCAGTAGATGTTTCAGGGTTTGAAAGCTTTCTTCACATTTCTGTGTCCACATGAATTTTATCCCCTTCTTCTAGAGGGCAGTAATTGGACAACCAATCTTGGAGAATCCTTTTATAAATCTCCTATAGTATCCTTCTAATCCCATAAAGGATCTAATATCTGAAACGTCCTTTGGGGTAGGCCATTCCATGATAGACCTGATTTTATCAGGGTCTACTGCTACTCCTTCTTTGGATAGAACATAGCCTAAGTAATGTATTTGCTTATGGAAGAATTTACATTTGCTGAATTTGGCATAGAGCTGATGTTCTCTCAACACTTGCAAAGATGCTCTTCATGATCTTCTCTATTCTTGGAGTAAATTAATATATCGTCAATAAAATCCAGCACAAATTTGTCTAGGAATTTGTTGAGTACATTGTTCATCAAGCACATAAAAGTGGCAGGGGCATTGATTAACCCAAACGACACTACCACGAACTCATAGTGACCATACCATGTTCGGAACACAGTTTTATGGATGTCTTCACCCCTAATTTGGACTTGATGGTATCCCGACCTCAAGTCAATCTTTGAGAAAATAGACACACCCCCCAATTGATCGAACATGTCATCGATCCTGGGCAAGGGGTACTTGTTATTTATGGTTACCTTTGAGTTGCCTATAATCTATACACAGCCTAAGGGTACTGTCCTTCTTTTTCACAAACAGGATTGGTGCTCCCCATGGAGACACACTGGGCCGGATATAGCCCTTATCCATCATTTCTTTTACTTGCAACTTGAGTTCAACTAACTCGGGTGTGCTCATCCTGTAGGGTGTCCTAAACACCGGCACCGCTGCCGGTGCAAGTTATATCGAGAAGTCTATGTCTCTTCTCGGAGGTAGACCCGGTACCTCTTCCGGAAACATATCTCTGTATTCTCTCAGGATAGGGTGATCGTCAGGGCTTGGTTTGTCACCTTCGATTGTTTTCAACACCTGTATTGCATATAGGGGACATCCCTTTCGGCAATACTTTCTCATTTTCAGAGCTGGTATTTGTCTTACTAAGACAGGTTTTTAGATCCCTTGAAGGGTTATCTTTTTCCCTTATTTACTTACACATTCTAAGGTTTTATGGTAACAGTCCAATCTGGCTTTATGGGTGGCTAGCCAATCCATACCAATCAACAAATCATACGATCCCAGGGGTATTAAGTTAAGGGTTTCTTGGGTGGGGAATTTACCCAACATCAATTGGCAGGCTGGTATAACCTCTGCTACCCTTCTTTTGGTGCCAGTGGCTAACTGTACCAACCATGGCTTGGTATGTTTTTGTGGCTGTAGTTTACACTTATCAACAACTTTAGGGGCTATATAACTCAAATTTGAACTAGGTTCAATCAAAACAGATACTAGATGGTTGGAAATCATACCTTCTATTTCCACCACTGAAGCTTGGTGGTCAACCTGGTTATTATCCAAGGCTGCATAAATTTGCGGCACACTCATGGCCACATCATTGACGGTGGTAGCTTCTTGGATATTATAAATCCTCTGACTATTCTATTGTCAGTGTGGACAGTCTCTCAATAGATGATATTCCCCACAACCCCAACATTTCAAAGGTTCTCTCTTTGGGTTATCAGTCTTCACTGATATGGGTTCAAAAGTTTTATTTCCGCTCAAGGAGGGAAAATTCTGCTGGTGCACACTCTCGGCTGGGAAGGTCATTCTTGGATTCTTATTATAGTTCTTAAATCCTGGGAATTTAATGCCCTTTTTCTAAAATCTTGAACTATTCCTCTGTTTCCATCCTTCACGAGGTTCTGCTCGATGCCCAAACTGTTCATGACAATAGGTTGCCTTTCGAATAATGCCTTCTAGAGTCTTTGGCTCATCAAATTCAATTCTATTTCGATAGTCCTTAGGTAGCCCACTGATGAAGCATTGCACCTTTTCCTTTTCCACTTTTATATAAGGTACATACCTCAACAAATCGAGGAATTTGTTGAAATATTCTTCTATAGTGAGTTGTCCCAGTTTGAGTTCATAAAACTCTTTGGTCTTCTCGTCGAAATATTTTTCCGACAAATACTTCTTCCAGAAGTATTTCTCAAATTTCTTCCAGGACAGGTCCTCTTCGCGAAACCCTTTCACATTTTTAAGGTCTTCCCACCAAATGGAAGCCTTTCCATTTTCAAGTTGAAGGTGGCCACTTGGGCCTTCAAATTTTCTGAAAAGTCATGGACTCTGAAATATTTCTTTAGTCCAAGCAGCCAGGCCTCTGCTTCCTCTCCCTTCTTTATTTCACCGTCGAAGGAGGGTGGTTTATCTTTTCCGAATTCTTCAAATTTATGACCTTTGGAAGGTTTTTACTTCTTCTGTTTCCTTCGGCAATAGGAACTGGTTCTGCTGCTAGAAGATCCCTCCGAATTGCCTACTTCCTTCTTAGAGGAATTGTCCGCCGCTTGTCCTTTACCTCTGGGGTGGACCTTTTTCGAGGTGCTCCTCTCAGTGTGGCCACTGATATGACCATGTTTTTGTACCTCAGGTTCATGCTGTATTTGTCTTTGTAGGTCGGATAAGCTCTGTAGTAAAACTGCGTTAATTTCTGTTTGCTTTTCTTGTTCTTTTATCATCCTTTCATTGTCAGCCTTGCAGCTTTGTAATTCGACCATGAGGCTCCTCACAGTTTTAGCTAGATTTGGAGGGGTCCCTATCGCCCTCCTTTCGTCAGACTCTTCATCTCTATTGTGGGAGCTCTCTCCCATTTCATGGTGAGTCACGATTCTATGCGTTTGTAGTTTCTCGTGGCTGATCGTCTGCTTGGGTGCAAAAGACAAACGTTGGTTGTTAGTCAATACTTTAGATACATTCATAACCCGCGCATAAATTCATTTTTCCTTCTCATGCATACAAAATCTGATTTTCATTTCAAACTTTGACTTTTTTGAGTTAAGAGGGTTAATACAGAGGGTTACTCCTTTTTGGAGTGTTTCGAACGGAGCTCCTGTGCAACTTGTTCATGAGCCCAAGCAAGCCAAGTGTTGTAACCATGCTCTGATACCAATTTGTAACACACCCACTACGAAATTCCAAATTTTTTGGCCTTTTCTTCTTTTCCTCGAGGAATAGAATTTCTCCGAGTCCCTACGGGACCTGATATAGATCCTGTCATCCCTTATCTGCACTCATATAATTGGCGATTATGGCCATAGGCCTTACCGGAGGGTACTCATCAACTTTCATGATACAGGTATTCCCTTGTTCATTTCGGGATTTCATCCACTAGAATTTCGTGGCTAGTGAATTACCCCTGAGAGTCTCGGGCACTGGAAAGCCGAAACACCAAAACCATGTGTGTGAATCCATTTCGGGACTTTGCCTATCGGGATTTCGCAAGTCGGGAGTTCGGGGGATGTGATGACAGCAGGTCTCACATCAGGGTCTTCCAGGAGACGAACTCCAAATTACTAACTCTAAACATACTTCCCTGTTTCGGGATTTCTGCCATCGGGAATTCGGGATATGTGACGACAGGAGGTCTCACACTTAGGTTTCCCGGGAGCTGAAACTCTGAAACCTTAACATACGTATAGTTGTATATATGTGTCGCTCAGTCCAATCTGAGAATTCACAGACCGGGTTTTCGGGACTGGTGAGCATAAGCAAACTTACCGTCAGGTATCCCGGGTGTCGAAACACCAACACACCAAATACCGTCCGTGTTAATCCATTTTGGGACTTCGTAAGTTGGGAATTCAAGAGATGCGAGTACAAGGGAATACACCCTTGAGCAATCCAATTTTTGAATGCCGAAGTCTCGTAACCTATCCGTGTATTGTTCTTCAGGACTTCACCCATAGGGATTTCCGGACTGACGTGTATAAGAAGACTGACCCTTGGGTTTCCCGGTTGCCGAAACAATGAAACACCAAGGCTTACCCACACTAGACCTTTTCAGTTTTTCATACTTTGGGATTTCGCAATGTGCGATGACAAGAGGTCTTGCACCTGGGTTTCTTGGGAGCCGAAACTCCAAAAGCGCCAAGCTCTAACACGCTTCACTATTTTTGGAATTCATCCATCGGGATTTCATGAGTCGAGGGTTTTGAGACTGGTGAACACGCGGGGCCCGCACTTAGGTACCCCAGGTGCTGAAATACCGAAATATGATAACTTTTCCACACTCTATCTTTCAGGATATCGCAAGTCGGGATTTTGGGACTTGCGAGTGCAAGGGATTTTACCCCTAGGTGTCCCGAGTACTAAAATGCCAAAATGTTGAGGTCCACGAGGACCATTTTCCCTCATGCAAAATTTTAAGACTTAAACCATAACATCCTCCTTCGGGTCCTTAGGTAATTTACACTAGGTTTTGAAGACCATACTCGAAGGTCTTCTCGAAGGTAAGGGAGTGGTCTCGAAAGGGTGCCTTAGTGAAGAAATCTATCCAAGGCATCAGGTAGGACAAACACAGGAAAAAGTCTCCCGAGAGAAGACTTGAAAATCTGTATTAGTTCATCATATATATAC
The DNA here is from genome assembly GCA_000966675.3 of Picea glauca. Lineage (NCBI taxonomy): Eukaryota > Viridiplantae > Streptophyta > Pinopsida > Pinales > Pinaceae > Picea > Picea glauca. Next base: position 309,942 of record JZKD02S2012371.1, read on the forward strand.
ATATATAAACATAAGCCATACATGGTCTTTCCAATAAAAACATGCAGCCATCATTTCTGATCAAAACACCATGTAGACAGTCTTATACTAAAACCATTCATAATTGCACAGACTAGGAACATACATGTCAGCATATAAATTTCAATATACAAGGTATAACACTTATTAAAAAAACACCAGGCAATGTAACTGCTGAGAGGGGTGCTCATTTCCACCCAACCGTAGGCTCAACGACTCCGAATGGATTTACCACTAGCCACCCCCGAGCTGAGACCACGATGCTGTGAGACTGAGTCTCTGTTCACCAGTGACCGAGAACGAAGGTTACTCTCCTTCTTCTCCACTATCACTCACTCTGTAGTTTTTCTAGAGTTCTTCCGAGCTCCCTTCCTCTTTCCCTCACGTCTCCCCTTGATCGCACACTCTTCCTGCCTTTTCTCTTTTCGACGAGGTTGCATGTGGCACGATCTTCCTCGCAGTGGTCAAGTATGAGGACTCTACAGATGGGTGGTTCACCCCCATCCCTCATTACTCATGAGGATCCATTTACCTACCAACCTGGCGAGTGATTTAATTTGGGGCCAGCGAGCCGCTCTTGGTTCTCCGGGCCAGTGAAGTCCAAATATGGTATTGGTTTCGGTGGAAGTTAACGCCACCATTCCAGGTGCCTTCCACCACCTTTCTTCAGCCATTGTGGTCTCTTTTTCATCACATCCCCCTCTCAGCAGTCCTGCAATATATATATATATATATATATATATATATATATATATATATATATATATATATATATTCATAATATTATTTTCATTCATCAACCTTTTTCACAAGGTCCATTCACATCACACATTCACATTTCTAAGTTTTCCACAATACTTGGCCAGTATAGTTATTTTTACAGACTGGGGGAAATAGGGTGTTCAATTTCTCTATAAATTTAATGCCTGGAGAAGCTCCAGTGTCAAAGACTCCTTACAAAATGAGTACACTAGAACTGAAGGAGTTACAAATGCAGCTTGAGGAACTTCTGAAGAAGGGGTATATACACCCAAGTGTGTCACCTTGGGGTGCCCCAGTCTTGTTCGCGAAGAAGAAATATGGAACATTAATATTGTGCATTGATTTCAGACAGTTCAATAAAGTGACTGTGAAGAACAAGTATCCTCTGCCAAAGATTGATGATCTTTTTGATCAATTAAATGATGCAAAGATATTTTCAAAGATAGATCTCAGGTCAGGATACCATCAGGTAAGGATTAGAGAGGAATATATCAACAAGACTGCCTTCAGGACAAGGTATGGTCATTATGATCTCACAATGGTGCCATTTGGGTTGTCAAATGCACCAATTGTTTACATGTTCTTAATGAATGGTGTTTTTCGAGAATATTTAGACAAGTTTGTCATTTTCTTTTTGGATGAAATTCTTATATATTACAAGTCATAAGCAGAGCATGAACATCATTTGAGGATGGTGTTGCAAGTATTAAGGGAGCATCAGTTGTATGCCAAGTTGAGCAAGTGCTCATTTTATCAGAAGCAAATTCATTATTTGGGGCATATCATTTCAAAGGATGGGACAACAGTGGATCCTGAGAATATAGAAGCCATTAGAGAATGGTCAACGCCAAAGAATGTGAGATAGGTGAAATCATTCATGGGTCTTGCAGGCTACTATAGGAGATTTATTGAAGGATTTTCAAAGATTGCACACCCAATCACTTCCTTGCAAAGAAATGGTGTGAAGTTTCAATGGACATTGGATTGTGAAAAGAGTTTCCAACACTTGAAATAATTATTAACAAGTGATCCAATACTAAGGATTGTAGACCCACATGAAGACTTCATTGTATGCACAGATGCATGTAAAGAGGGACTTGGTGGATTCCTTAGTCAAAATGGGTTTGTTATATGTTATGAATCAAGGAAGTTGAAAGAGCATGAAAGACACTATGCCACTCATGATTTGGAGTTGGCATCCATAGTGCATGCCTTGAGGAAATGGAGACACTACCTCATGGGTAAAAGGTTTGAGCTAAGAACATACCATAATGGTCTGAAATATTTATTTGATCAACCAACTCTAAATGCTAGGCAAACCAGATGGTTAGAATTTCTAAGTGAATATGAATTTGATATAAAGCATATCAAGGGAAAAGAGAACAAAGTGGTTGATGCACTTAGAAGAAGAGTACATGAATTGCATGCTACAACCATTAGCATGTACCAATAAAATTTGAAAGACAAAATTACAGAGGCTGCCAAATCAGATTTTCAATACAAGGAATTGGTGGAAAAATTATAGCAAGGTATTTTGCAGCATAAAATTGAGGAATACAAGCTAGATAATGATGAAATTCTCATGTACAGAGGCATAATTTATGTACCAAATTCTCAAGAATTAAAAAATCTGATATTGAGGGAAATGCATAATTTACCTTATGTTGGGCACCCAGGTTATCAGAAAACTATTGCAACTGTCAAAAGCCAATATTATTGGCCAGGCATGAAGAAATAGGTTGTTGATTTTATTGTCAGATGTTTGGAATGTCAAAAAGTAAAGGCTGAGCATAGACACCCAGCTAGTTTTCTACAACCATTACCCATTCCTGAGTGAAAATGGGAAGTTGTAACAATGAATTTCATCACCAAACTTTCCAGAACAAACAAGCAACATGATTCTATCATGGTAGTGGTGGATAAGCTTACTAAAGCTGCCCATTTTGTTCTAGTTAAGCTCACTCACAAGGAAACCAACATAGTGGATGTTTATATGAAGGAAATTGCTAGATTACATGGCATATCCAAGACAATAGTGTCTGACAGAGATCCAAAATTTACCTCAAAATTTTGGAAGGGATTATTTAATGGGTTTGGAACAAATTTGAATTTTAGTATAGCCTATCATCCAAAATCAGGTGGACAAACAGAGAGGGTGAATCAAGTGATTGAAGATATGTTAAGGATGTATGTGATGGATAAACCATCAAAATGGGAAGACTACCTACACTTGGTAGAGTTTGCTTATAACAATGGGTACCAAGCATCTCTAAAGATGAGCCCATTTGAGGCACTTTATGGAAGAAAGTACAACACACCAGTAAGCTGGGATAACCCAACAGACATAACAATGGTTTGACCAGATTTGCTCAGGGAAATGGAGGAGCAAATGATTAAAATAAAACAAAATTTAAAGGCTGCCCAAGATAGATAGAAAATATATGTTGATAAGGGAAAAAATCACAGGGAATTTAAAGTGGGTGATCATGTATTCTTGAAAGTAAAAGCCAACTGTTCAAAGTTGACATCTCGCTATTGTGGGCCATTTGAAATCCTAGAGAGGATTGGTCCAGTTTCTTATATGATTGCATTGATTGCATCTATGTCTATTCATAATGTATTCCATGTATCATTGCTAAAGAAATATATACCTGATGATAATCATGTTATTGATTGGAATGTGATTCAAGTGGAGCAAGAAGGCACTTTTCAAGTGCATCCAGTACGCATTCTGGACCAGAAAATCAAACAGCTCTGGAATCGAGCCATAGGGCTTGTAAAGGTCCAATGGACCTGGTACGGTCCTGAGAACGCTACTTGGGAGCATGAGGATGCAATGCAGTCATAATACCTGCATGTTTTTGAGGATTTTTGAAATTTTGGTATATGGGTACATGATGCATTAAGGACAGTGCATAAATAAGGGGAGGGGATTGTAATATCCCTAGGCCAAACGCAATTGTAATGTAAATGAAAATGTACTAAAGATGGTGAGTTGTCTGACATCATTTTGTATGCACCTTTCATGGCATAGTGCACGCATGTACTATGCAGTGAAATGATGAAGTGTGCACATTATAGAATACCGCACACAACATCTTAAGTGCGTGCGATTGTGAGGCCAGGGAGCCTTTATGTATATGCTATGTTTTATAGGTTGGTGAGACAGTTATTATATGCTAGGATTCTTATGTTTTGATTAGGTCGGAGAGGCTAGATGTTAAAGGCCAGTGCGCCTGTTTTTGTACATGTCTCATATTTAATATAAAATACATCGCTGCATGCAGAACGACCGCGATAAAAGAGATGGGGGAATAAACTCCACTAGTTATGGAAAGGGAGGGGCCTAAAAGTTAAGGAAAAAGGGATAAGCTAGGGAGCTTAATCCAAAAATGAATATTATATTAATATTTCTTAAATCATAAAGTATGGATAATTATTTTATCCTAAGTTCTAAAGTTGGGGACAAGTGGGCCAAAGTAGCTCCCAACATGAAAAGTGTCAAGTTGGGGACATGCATACATATTGTTGGGACTTAGTTCATTTTCCCATCTTTCCATGATTTTTTCCATCATTCTGTCATCCATTCAATCATCCATGAGCATGCACACACCTATTGAGCTATGCTTCATATTTTCATGACTATACATGAACCTGTATCCATATCCATTTTATATTTTTGTATCTGGTTAGCTTGGGAGGTGGACTGAAGAAGAGGGTTGTTAGGCACGTGGGATATGTTATCACCCTATAATTTATAGGATCAACTGGTGACTGGAATGTTATCTCTCTAGTGTTTTTTGTTTGTCAAATGATTTTTCATTCTGCAAATAATTTGAGAAAAGAAAGAAAAAGAAAAAGAAAAGAAAGGAAAGAAAAATAAAAAGAAAAGAAAGAAAAAGAAAAAGAAAAAATAAAAGAAAGAAAAAGAAAAAGAAAAGAGGGCATAAAAGAATTTCAATAAGAGCCCCATGCAATAACAGTGACTTGGTCCATACCTTTCAAGCATGGCCCAGTTCTTTTAAATTGATGTTGATAGGAATAGTGAATAAGCTTGGCTAAACTGTTTAATCTTAGCCAAGTGATCTAGGTTAGTTAGTGAATAAATCTGACCAGATTGTCTAATATTGGTCAAATATCCCTAGGGTAGAGTAAGTTCTTAGCCCAACAGTTTAATCTGGGCTAATTTTCCTAGGAAGTTAGGTTAGAACATAGGCTAGTTTGCTTTACTTCAATAAAACCAGCTCGATGATCAATGTTGGACCATGTTTTGAATGCTCGAAAGGTTGTTTGCCTAACCCCTTGGTGATGTAAATATGTAAAAGCTTGGGAAAAACCCATGATATGATGTTATCCTAAGTTTTTCAGGGCGCATATGCTTTCGCGCCCACATTTATGCACCGCTCATGTATCAACGACCCAGATGATCGTTCCTAGATCTATGGTGGACAAATCTTTTCGGACCCCCCCGATCGTTCTACCTTTAACGGAGGGGGTGGGTCCAGAATCGTTTATAATGCATGCGCGCATCTGGACGACCCAAGTTTCAGCGATTAGATCTACGGTCTGTATTGGATTCCATACCCCCTGTTCGTTCTTCCTTTAATGGAGGGGGGGGGTCCAGAATGTGTTAAAGAGTGCGCACAGATCTGTGGTCAAAAGGAAAGCACGTAGATTGATGACCCAAGGTATTTTTTGTACCCCCCCAATTGATCTACGATTAACGGTGGGGGGGGGGCTCCAGAATGGAATCTTACTCTGGCAGGCCCCCTATCAATACGTGGCATAAATCTACTGGTCCCGAGTCCCACCGCCTCCTACTGTCTGACATACCTCATCACCTCGGGACGTCATCATCCACCTTTCCAAAAGAGTCACATCCCATAACTCCGTCAGTCCTTCTCCCTCATTCACTCATGGCAAGTCCCCTCACCATGATTGTTTCCCCCAATTGATAAACACCACATCACCCATCCGTATCCCTTAGTCATTGTCACTTTCCATATCACATTCTAAACGACCCGTTGGCCATTTATTACTGGATAACTTATCCGTTGACCAGTTGACCTATCCCCCGCACCCAACGGATACCCGTTTACTCAAAATTACCCTCACTCTTCATTCCTTCACCATTTACCCACTCATCGCACCAGAGCATTTACCCCGTTTTCTTCTCCGTTACAGTCAGTCGCCCCCATCTACAGTCATCCCCACTAACATTGTTTTATTTGCAGGTATTGTTACAGTAATGGTGCCAAAATCAAAACAAACAGAAGGAGAGGAGAATCCATTTCTCCCACCTCTTTTCGATCTCGACAGGATTCCACTGGCCGACAAAGACTACTTAATCGCAGAAACTAAGTGTGATTTCGACTTCGCAGACCTTCAATCATGGCTTAAAGAAGTTTTCCTAGACCAAAGTGATGAAATTGGACTATGGGAGTCCAACCTACCCCTGTATCTCTTCCCCCAGATTCACCATTTCCCAGATTTCGCCCTCAAGTGCCAAGCCCACTATATTCCCAAGCAAAGAGCCATCATATCCTTCTCTGGGAAAGTTCTTTTCCTCATCACGCTAGAAACCATCGACCAAATGATGCAAATATCTCGAGCCGACTCCGCATCACCTTTTAACCTTGAAATCCTTACAGAGTTATACCAGAAGATGACGTTTCCTCAAAGGGCTCAAATATTTGAGCTTTTTATTCCACAATCCGCTCAGCTCCCCGCTACAAATCCCCCTTATCCTTCCTCCGTGTTCTCAACCAAAGGAAACCAAGTTATCACGTCCCTATGCACCTTGTTGGGTTATTATTCAGATCAGTGGGTAGATGAACCCATTCTGGGATTTTTGTCTATTTTCTCCACCGATGAGAAGCCTACTACACAGTTCGACTTTAGCACGTTCCTGGCGGACAATATTCACGAGCAATTTGTCAATTTCTCCATAGAAGGCATGTTCCGGTATTCTTCAATACTGGCATACCTGTTCGTTTTCTTCCAAGCGGACAAATTTGCTTTTTCCATGCAGAAGATGGACGAAGATGTAAGACCCCAGGTAGTAACTGCATGGATTTCCCTGCTCAGACATAACTCCACGGAATTTAGTTTTAAGCAGTTCATCGATCAATTCTACCACCCAGTGGTGAGCATGCTTAGTGGCAGACCCAAACCTAGGATTAATGACGAAGTTCAGAGGATCCTACATCTCTCGGATCATACAAAGACTGGTGATTGGTACCTGTACCAAAATCACACTGCGATCAAAGTCTATGTGTGCGAATTGGCCCCATATAAACTGCCCAAATACTTACCTGTCAGAATTGTTTCTCTGGAATACATAAGGTAGATGATAAACTCAGATGATATTCACTTTGTGTCTTTAGAGAAAAAGAAACAACTCAGAATCAAAGGACAGATTGGGTCTTTCATCTGCAACAATTGAGGCACCGGGGAGGAAGCAGACAGGTTGCTGAAGGAAATGAAATTCTTCATGAGTTTCACATGGCACTATGATCCGTGCGGTATCATTTCAGAGATGAGGATAAAAAACAAGAATATCCCGTATGTCCACGAATCTAGGCCTGAGATAGAGAAATTTTCAAACCAGACAGGATGGGAACCAAACACTTTGGTTGAAACAGAACAACAGGACCCCCCAGTCACTGTATCATAGACAACCACACCACATGCTCTGAAGGAGAAAAGGCCTAGGCAGGATTCACCTCCTATCACTGAAGTGTCACTAGAAGAATTCTGACTACATACCAAGAGGCCAAAAACTAGTCCAGCTCCTAACCCGGCTGGAGAAAAGGAAATTCCATCCACTACAGTGACAGAGGTTGATCAGTTTCTCCTCAACACAAGAAGCAAACATATTATAACCACTGTGTTACCAAAGAAGACTACAGATACTCCACCAATCAACCAGCCAGGCAAGACAAGACCAAAGCTGAGCATCTTTGAGAAATATGACTTGATCAAGAAAAAAAATCAAACTCTGACCAACAGCACATATGCCCAATTATGGAAGCAGACGTCGACTGCACAACACAGGATACTATCGGCGTTCGACACGGAGAAGGGAAGAATGCACATGGATTTTCTCCAAGCACAGGTGCCTGAGCCAAAGGTAATCACCAACTATAAGAGGGAAACCTTTGAATTCCAGACCAAAGATGTGCATCCCGCTGATCAAATGGATCTGCATAGGCAAACTGGAGAAATGGTTTTCTCCACATTGGCACATGCTTCCACTACTTCCTCTAGGTTACAATTGTCTCTGAACAACGTCCAGACACAGTTGAAATTGGAGAATATATCATCCTTTGCCAAGGAAAACAGGATCAAGACATTGGAGGAACTGGTCCTCAATATCGAGTACGATCCCTCAAATGTGAAAGAAGTCGAGGAGATGATCAAGAAGAAAAACACAGACATAACATCTTTGAGGAAACAATTGAAGCTGCCACCAACAGTAGACTCGCAGGCAAAGGAAATAGCAGAGACAGAAGGAGAAAAAGATGAGATGCTTAAGCCGATCATGGAACAGAATGCACAACTGAAGGAGATGGAAGCTGAGATGGAGAAGCTAGTGAAAGAGAATCAGTAGTTGAAACCCATGGAAGTCATTCCATTGAGTGTAGTTCCACTCTCAGGAGTGAGCACAACATCACTATCAGAAGTCCCATCGGTGAATCCATTGACGTCTCTGGAAAAGACGGTTGAATTGGCCAAATCTATGGAAGAGATGAACCTGCAGGAGACATATATTAGCAGGCTCAAAAATGAGATTGAGAACCTTCAAGAACTCAAATCTTCTTATCAATCCATCTTCTCCAAGGAAAAATAGGTGTCAAACTAGCTCAAAAAAGAGTTACAACAGCTCCGGAAGCAAACAATGGCAGGTAAAACACTGGCCGAAGTCAAAGAAAGTGTCTGGACAGACATCACCAATTCTATGAACGAAATATGGCCAATGATACAGATTATGTTTGAGAAAAATGAATTCGTGCAGAGAAGTAAACAAGCCATCGAGAAGATTAGATCATAACTGGGAGAGATGCCCACACAGGCTAATGAAATCATCAAATTATTGAATTCTAAAACTAGAGAGGAGCTGGAAGAGCTGAGAATTGAGGATAGAACAGAGACCATCCTTGAGGTCAAAAGAGTCTTGACCAAGAGAGGACTGATGCTACAGCTAGAAGAAAAGGTTCARGCCATGGACCYAGGGGTACAAARGTTTTTCAGCAAGATTGAGGCTCTACAGAAGAAAGGTCTTCCTGGTTTGAAGGTGATAAATGACAAATTGATGACGCTCCCAGATTACAAAAAGAGACTAGCCGATGTGGCTAAGGATAGTTCAAAATTATCAGGGATTCAAGGAAGCATCACTAGCCAAGCATTCCTAGATGCACTTCAGTTGGACATCAACATTCAACATGAGATTCGGTATATCTTCATCACCAAGCCTACTTTTTCCAAGTACACAGAGATGGATGAAGTCTACCGAAGGTTACTCAAGGTCAGCGTTCCCAATCATTTCAATGGGAAGAACTTTACGACTTGATCGAGTAATCGATGAGTTTTCCTAGCCCAGTCAGTTGTCCAGTTAGATGAGGTCATGTAGAGGCCTCACCAACGGTTCACCCAGAAAACAACATGCAGTTGCGACACATCATCAAACAATTTCCTAGATTCTTGTAATTTGTTAAGTTAGTTAGGCTAAAAATAGATTTGCCACGTCCTGATCTTTAATGAGAGGATCGTTTGTAATTTTGGGTTATAAATACTTCACTTTTCAAAGTATTGGGGGTTGATCCTTATGCCCTGCGAGCTATTAGACTGTAATACTTTTCAAGAGATCTTCCATTAATACAAAGAGGCATTTTTTACAGGATTCTTGCATGTATTCACTGGTGATGTTTTCTTTTCTAAGTTAAATGTTATTCTCGCTTAGTTATCACATTGTTTGCTAGAACTAATATTTGAAAGTAACGAACGTTGCAGGATTTATCTTTGTATACCCTGTTTCTGACTTTAAAATATTTTAGTGTTTCATATTTTGATTTTACGATAAAGAAATTCTTAATTGCTTCTTTGTTGTAATTGACATCCTCACCTTTTTTCTGCTATTTCTCATTTATGCTACTAAAAGAATCCATCGATTACATTATCTCGCCCTGTGAAAAGTTTCTTTGCTTTCTGGTTTAGATTTTATTTCATGATACAGACCCCATAGCCCAATGGATGTGTAAACTCTCTCAGCCAACCCAACGAAAACTACAANAAACAAAACCAACATATTTTATTTACCTAGCCTAATATTTTAAATTTGAAACATATCTAAATCATACAGAGAGATCCCTCTCTGAAGCTGGTAGGGCTAGATCCCAGCTTCGAAGTGGTTGGATAAAGTTACCTCCTGTAAATTTCTTCTTTTCTAACAACCTCTAGGAAATTTATAGAGCGTTAACACAGTGGCGACTTCACTGGGGAACAGAACTGAAAAAATTCTAACCTCACATCTTCTTTTCCTTAGAAGAAAAGTTTGCTTTTGAAATATTGAAAATCTGAGAAAGAAGTAATGTTTAGAGGTTGTTGAAAACTTGCACATATTATTTTCAGACTTGTAAAACTAAAAAGTATATACATAAAAATCAAAAAGAAATCTGGCTCCCAAAAGAGCTTATACTCGCTCTCACCCAGACCCAGAACCTGCGATAGCAACAAATAATCCAGAATAGTTACTCAGGAAAAAGACCATTACTGGAGGTTCAGTAAGTCATAATCCCCTTTAGAAGTCCCCTTCCCTTCCAGAGGAGTTGGTTGCCCTTCAGGATCTTGACTTTGACATCCTTTTCAAACAAAGCCTGTTTAGAACAAAATTTGATAGCTTTGTAACTGAAATCGTTCTGGACCCAACTGTCTTGCAACCCCAAACTCTTGAAGTTCTATCTCCCACTACTAAACCTCAAACCACTCACTCTGTGCTAGCTAGCCCCTCCTCATCGTCGTTTTCTGTCACCACTCCATCTATCATCCAGGTTATTGTCCCGCCCCCTTTGCCTATCATGGCAGCCAGATATGCTCCCTTGGTGTTGGCCATAGCCCTTCATGCTATGCCCCAGGACTATTAAATGAGGCTTCCACAATTCATTGGAACATGACCTTTGAGCGCACAACAACACGTTGATAAAATGAATGATTATTTTGATCTGCAGGAAGTAGATGAGGTTGACGTTCAAATGAGATTGTTTGCCCAAAGTTTGATGGGTGACATTAAGAAATGGTATAAAGGTTTACGTGCTACCTCGGTCCTTGACCTTACTACATTTCAAAGAAGTTTTTTAGATAGATGGGAGGTAAATAAAAACCCTCTCCAAATATTGTCAGAATACGAAAACATCAGAAGAAATCAAGGTGAGACGGTACAAGATTACTGCACCCGTTTCAATAACCTGTACAATGCAATTCCAACCGATATTAAACCTCCACAAGGTTTGGCATTGATAAAATTCCCTGATGGTTTTGATGCCGATATGTTGTATCAATTAAGGGAAAGAAACTCCACCACCCTGGAGGACATGCAAAAAAGTACAATAAGTGTGGAGGTCAACCTGTTGGAAAAAAGGGCACGACAAAGGACATAGAGGAGAGTCACAATCAAAGAGGACCCTTCCACATCAACCTCTGATTCCAAATTGGATTCCTTGGCCAGAGCAATGGAAATAATGATGGAGAGACTTACTATATTTGAAAGAAATCCTCCTAGAGAAAACCCACCAGCTCCTCAAATTCGAAATCCTAACTTCAGAAGAAACCCTCCTCAAATCAGGTAGAGAGATCCTAGGGATCAAAGGGAACAGAGAGGTCATGATCAATAGATCAGACCTCCCCTACAATAAAATTATGTCGATGAAGGAGAGGAAGTAATTGAAGAACTGGAGGATACTCACATAAACCTCATGGGCATTCACGATAACAAAGCTATTTTCCTTACCCAGGAAGAGCAAGGACTTTTTCTTCTCAATCAAACAAAAGTAAGTGAAGAAGATGAAGACGTCGAACATCAGGCATTTGAAAATTCTATTTTGGAGGTACATCGGTAGTACAATCTACGAAGTAAGAAGACAAACGAGAGTTCTCCAAAAAAGGTGACTAAAACAAAGAAGACAGTCGAAACCCAAAAATCCCCTGAGCCTTCTGCCGAGAAGAGCCCTGAGAAGGGTAATGCTGAAGTTTCAAAAAAAAGAAACCTTACTATTCTGAAAAGATCATCGCAGTCTGAGGTTTCATCAATTAACCCACCAAATACTTCTGGCCAGAAAATTATGGTGGGCAAACCAGAATTGCTGAGCCAAAGCAGAGCACCTACACCTTTCAGCCTCGAAGGGGAATTAGCCAAAGTAAAAATTCCCATTCCCCTTTCCGAGTTGTTGAGAAAAGACGCTTACCATTCACAGGTGATTAAAGCGCTGACCATTGAACCTGATATAGGCACGAAGGCCTTAACCGTTGGATCAACAAATCATTCAGATACTATAAACCTTACAGATGACCAACCCGAACTCTTGTTCGGACTAGAAGTGGATGGTCAGACTGAAAATGGTGTTGTCGCTCCTTTTTACATCAGTCTTAATATACACGACCTGATTCTGCATAATGATATGTTAGATTCGGGTGCTTCCCATAATCTGATGCCTAAAGTAGTGGTGGAAAAACTGGGACTTGAGGTTACCAGACCTTACAAGTACTTACACTCATTTGACTCCAGTAAAGTTAGATGTATCGGTTTGATCAAGGATCTGTGTATCACACTAGTTCAGATTCCCGCAAAAATCATGGTCATGGATGTTGTGGTTGCAGACATTCCCCCGAAATATGGTATGTTGTTGTCCTGGTCTTGGGGGGCCAAGTTGAAAGGTACTTTGCAATTGGATATGTCGTATGCCACTGTCCCAGTTTTTGGTCAACAGAGAAGACTATACAGAGAAACACTGATGAAGTACATGGTGAGGAGCCAATAAAAACCACATAAATATCCTTTGTACTCTGCACATTCTGACCTGGAATCCTTCATCCTATACAATGATGGTGATACGGGAGAACAAATCGTTTAGCTGGAAGAAGATACATTTGGTCCGGACGAAGGCCAAGAAATTGTTGAGGCAGAAAGAAAGAAAAATGTGATAACTGAAGAATTGCTAGCAGATTTCTGGAGCATGGACTTTGATGGAGCTGTAAGCAAAGAAGGAGATGGAGCAAGAGTTTGGTTTCACAATCACAGATCCAGGTATTCGGAAAACCATTCTTACAAATTAAATTTTCAATGCACTAACAATATTTCCAAGTATGAATCCTTGATGCTCGGTCTGAAACTTCTAAAGAAGGTTGGTGCCAAAAAAATTATGGTAAGAGGTGATTCCAAATTAATAATCAAGCAAATTAAAGGTGAGTATGCAGCAAAACACCCCTGTCCGAGAGCTTATAGGAATGTTGTTCTGGATGCCCTTAAATGTTTCATTGAAGTTGATTTGCAGGTGATGCCTAGGGGACATAATATTTTGGCAGACGGGTTAGCTACGTTAGCAGCCACATGCAAGATACCTTTTCGTTCCACTTGCCCATACACAATGGAGGTGAAATGCAAACCAACTGTTCCAGACAACATCAAGTATTGGCAGGTATTTGGTAATGATGATCAAATTGAATATTTTCTGTAATGTAAAAATGATTTTGAGTGTACAAACATAGACTTAGAAAATGAAGATGAAAATGTAAAAAGACTTGATTTTGGAAATGATAGTGTAAATAAGATAGATTCAGGAGAGTTAGGTGATGATGATATAGAAGCTGATGTTTTGCATTTGAAAAGTAATGTTTTACCAAGGGGTTTAGTTCCTTTAGAGGACTTATTTGATTTTAATGATGTAGCTAAAAAACCAAAAATTGAAGCCAGTGGTCAAGAAGTAGAAGATTGTAATATAGGGACAGAAGAGAAACCAAGGATGGGAAGCTTTCCAAATCATTACCCCGTAAGAAGAAACTCAAATACATTGATCTTTTCAAGGAATATTCAGACGTATTTGCCTGGGGTTATGAGGACTTGAAAGCTTATGATACTACCATCATACAACATAGGATTCCAATAAAAGAAGACCAAAAACCTTTCAGATAGAAACTTAAGAGAATCAATTCCAAGCTACTTCCCTTGATAGAAAAAGAAATAAAAAAAATGTACAATGCTAAAATCATAGTCTCGTTACGGTTTTCCAAATGGGTTTCAAATTTGGTCCCAACACGAAAGAAATCTGGAGAAATCAGGCTTTGCATCAATTTCCGAAATCTAAATAAGGTTTCTCTGAAGGACAATTACCCATTGCCAAAAATGGACCACATATTACAAAGGGTAGTCAGATTCATTCGAATATCTTTACTAGATGGGTTCTCGGGTTATAATCAGGTTCTCTTTCACCCAGATGACCAAGACAAAACCGCTTTCACAACACCATGGGGTACTTTCATGTATGTGAAAATGCCTTTCGGGTTGATGAACATCGGGGGCACTTTACAGAGGGTGATGGACATCGCTTTTGTGGAAGAAATCAACAAATTTGTTGTCATCTATCTGGACAACGTAACTGTGTTTTCCCAATCTGACGACGAGCACTTATGACATCTCAGACGAGTTTTTGAGAAATGCAGGAAATTTGGGATTTATTTAAATCCTAAGAAGAGCCTCTTCAGATTAGAGGAAGGTAAAATGCTAGGGCACATAATCTCTAAGGATGGAATTAAAATAGACCCTAGCAGAATCGAGGCCATTCAGAAATTAGAACACCCAAGAAACATCAAAGAGTTACAGTCTTTTATTGGAAAAATAAACTTTCTGCGAAGATTCATACCCAACCTGGCTGAACTTCTTAGAAACATCACAAACATGTTAAAAAAGGACACAAAAATAAAATGGGACACTGAGTCTAGGCAGTCTTTTGAACAAGTTAAATGTGCACTCACATAGGCCCCAGTCTTGATCAGTCCTGACTTCACCAAAGATTTCTATCTTTTTTCTTTCGCCTCTGAACATACCATTGCAACAATATTACTACAGAAAAACAATGAAGGGTATGAACAACCCATATCCTTTTTCAGTAAATATTTAAGAGATGCTGCTTTGAATTATAAAATAATGGAGAAACAAGCTTTTGCCTTGGTGAAAGCCATAAAAGATTTCAGAGTAGACATTCTCCATTCCCACACCATTGCATGTGTTCTGAATGTAGTAGTAAAAGACATTTTAACCCAGGACAATCCGGACGGCCGAAGAGGAAAATGGATTGCTATCATTCTAGAGTATGACATAGAGATTAAGCCTACTAAATTGATTAAAGGACAAGGTCTAGAAAATTTAATGGCTGAATCAAATTTCCATGCTCTTGACATTAATTTCTTAGTTGCAACAGATGAACAAGGTGAGTAGGCAACTCCAAGTGTGAGAGATGTATTTCTCAACTCTCCATGGTACGTAGACCTGATATTTGTTTTGCATAATTTACAAGCTCCCCCTGGTCTGACCAATACTAAAGCTAGGTTTTTCAAATTGAAAGCATTAAAATTCTGTATTCTAGAAGGCAATCTGTATTGGAAATATCCTAGAGGTATTTTGTTAAATTGTCTATTGAAGGATGAAGCTGACAAAGTACTGCAGGAGTTTCATGCAGGAGACTGTGGTGGTCATCTGAAATGGAAGGCCACAACCAACAAAATCCTCAGAGCTGGATTCTATTGGCCAACTCTGTTCACTGATGTGCATCATAAAGTGACTTCATGTCATCAATGTCGGTTGTTCGAAGTCAAAAGGAAACTTCTTCCCCTACCCCTGAAACCAATCTCCGTTGAGGCCCCTTTCCAGCAATGGGGATTAGACTTCATTGGGGAAATACATCCTCCTTCTTCGGGCCAGCACAGGTGGATTCTTACTGCCACAAAATATTTTAGAAAATGGATCGAAGTAGTACCAAGAATACAAGCCACTGATTATGTCATTATTAAGTTTCTTGAAAATAATATCTTGTCTCACTTTGGATGTCCTAGAAAGATTATAACTAACAATGCAACTTCTTTTCGATCTAAGAAACTCATAGATTTATGCAACCAGTATCATATTAGTTTGGGTCATTCCACAACTTACTACCCTCATGGAAATGAGCTGGCAGAATCATCAAATAAAACCCTGGTAAACATTATCAAGAAAACTTTGCAAGAAAACAAGAAGTCGTGGCATAACAAGTTGGTTTTCGCACTATGGGACGACAGACTGACCACCAAGAGGTCAATCAATATGTCACCTTATCAGCTGGTCTACGGCACAGAAGTAGTTTTTCCCACTTCCATAGGAGTCACTGTCATGAAATTGCTGCAAGACATGCAAGCTGAGCCAAACGACTCCCAAAGAAGGATCAACTAGATGATCCATTTGCAACAATCCAGGGAAGAAGTATACAACAAGACCCAGGTAGTCCAAGAAAGCATTAAGAAGATTTTTGACAAAAGAACCAAGGAAGATGATTTCGAGCTAGGAGATTTGGTGCTGAGATGGGATTCCTGAAATGAAGACAAGGGAAAGCATGGAAAATTCGATAGTCTGTGGAAGGGACCATACAAGATTCAAGCATTCAGAGGAAATGACTCTTTCTTGCTAAACAACAGTGATGGGACAGATCTACCAGGAGGACCTATAAATGGAAGAATGCTAAAACATTATTCATCGCCTCAGTAGAGACTTGGAGTCACACTTTCCATTGTACAAACCATTTTTTTATTTTTCTTGTGAGTTTCTGAGTGAATAACTTTGGTCAATTGGTTGAAGCCCGAAGAGAAGGCCCTAAGCCGATTGACCATTGTTTTTTTCCATTTTTCAAAAATAGAACCAATCAAGCAACAAAGGCAACTAGGGAGGAAGTTTTTGAACATCAGGAATCATGATTCTTGGCACTTCACAAGGAGAGTACCATCCCCAGGTGGAGCCGTTGTTACCACCCTATAATTTATAGGATCAACTGGTGACTAGAATGCTATCTCTCTAGTGTTTTTTGTTTCTCAAATGATCTTTCATTCTGCAAATAATTTGAGAAAAGAAAGAAAAAGAAAAATAAAAGAAAAGAAAGAAAAAGAAAAAGAAAAAATAAAAGAAAGAAAAAGAAAAAGAAAAGAGGGCATAAAAGAATTTCAATAAGAGCCCCATGCAATAACAGTGACTTGGTCCATACCTTTCAAGCATGGCCAAGTTCTTTTAAATTGATGTTGATAGGAATAGTGAATAAGCTTGGCTAAACTGTTTAATCTTAGCCAAGTGATCCAGATTAGTTAGTGAATAAATATGACCAGACTATCTAATCTTGGTCAGATAGCCCTAGGGTAGAGTAAGTTCTTAGCCCAATAGTTTAATCTGGGCTAATTGTCCCAGGAATTTAGGTTAGAACACAGGTAGATTGCTTTACTTCAATAAAACCAACTCGATGATCAATGTTGGACCATGTTTTGAATGATTGAAAGGTTGTTTGCCTAACCCCTTGGTGATGTAAATATATAAAATCTTGGGAAAAACCCATGATATGCTCTTATCCTAAGTTTTTCAGGGCGCATATGATTTTGCACCCACATTTATGCACCGCTCATGTATCAATGGCCCAGATGATCATGCCTAGATCTACGGTGGACAAATCTTTCCGGACCCCCCCAACC
>JZKD02S2012371.1:327520-340403 GCA_000966675.3 Picea glauca
AGTCCCACCGCCTCCTACTATCTAACATACCTCATCACTTCGGGACATCATCATCCACCTTTCCAAAAGAGTCACATCCCATAACTCTATCAGTCCTTCTCCCTCATTCACTCGTGGAAAGTCCCCTCACCATGATTTTTCCCCCCAATCGATAAACGCCACATCACCCATCTATATCCCTCAGTCGTTGTCACCTGCCATCTCACATTCTAAACGACCCGTTGGCCATTTATTACTGGATAACTTATCCGTTAACCAGCTGACATGTCCCCCACGCGCAACGGATACCCGTTTACTCAAAATTACCCTCACTCTTCATTCCTTCACCATCTACCCACTCATCGCACCAGAGAATTTACCCCGTTTTCCTCTCCGTTACAATCAGTTGCCCTCACCTACAGTCGTCCCCGCTAACATTGTTTTATTTGCAGGTATTGTTACAGTAATGGTGCCAAAATCAAAACAAACAGAAGGAGAGGAGAATCCATTTCTCCCACCTCCTGTCGATCTCGACAGGATTTCACTGGCCGACAAAGACTACTTAATCACAAACACTAAGTGCGATTTCAACTTCGCAGACCTTCAATCATGGCTTAAAGAAGTTTTCCTAGACCAGAGTGACAAAATTGGACTCTGGGAGTCCAACCTACCCCTGTATCTCTTCCTCCAGATTCACCATTTCCCAGAGTTCGCCCTCAAGTGCCAAGCCCACTATATTCCTGAGCAAAGAGCCATCGTATCCTCCTCCGGGGAAGTTCTTTTCCTCATCATGCCAGAAACCATCGACCAAATGATGCAAATATCTTGAGCCAACTCTGCATCACCTTTTAACCTTGAAATCATTACAGAGTTATACCAAAAGATGACGTTTCCTCAAAGGGCTCAAATATTTGAGTTTTTTCTTCCACAATTCGCTCAGCTCCCCGCTACAAATCCCCCTTATCCTTCCTCCATGTTCTCAACCAAAGGAAACCAGGTTATCACATCCCTATGCACCTTGTTGGGTTATTATTCAGATCAGTGGGTAGATGAAACCATTCTGGGATTTTTGTCTATTTTCTCCACCGATGAGAAGCCTACTACACAGTTCGACTTCAGCACGTTCCTAGCGAACAATATTCACGAGCAATTTGTCAATTTCGCCACAGAAGGCATGTTCCGGTATTCTTCAATACTGGCATACCTATTCGTTTTCTTCCGAGCGGACAAATTTTCTTTTTCCATGCAAAAGATGGATGGAGATGGTAGACCCTAGGCAGTAACCGCATGGACTTTCCTGCTCAGACATAACTCCACATAATTCAGTTTCAAGCAGTTCATCGATCAATTCTACCACCCAGTGGTGAGCATGCTCAACAGCAGACCCAAACCCAAGATTAATGATGAAGTTTAGAGGATCCTACATCTCTCGGATCATACAAAGACTGGTGATTGGTACCTGTACCAGAATCACACTGAGATCAGAGTCTATGGGTGCGAATTGGCCCCATATAAACTGCCCAAATACTTACCTGTCAGAATTTTTGCTCTATAATACATAAGGTAGATGATAAACTCGGATGATATTCACTTTGTGTCTTTAAAGAAAAAGCAATAGCTCATAATCAAAGGGAAGATTGGGTCTTTAAACTGCAACAATTGAGGCGTCGGGGAGGAAGCATACAGACTACTGAAGGAAATGAAATTCTTCATGAGTTTCACATGGCACTATGATCCGTGCGGGATCATTTCAGAGATGAGGATAAAAAACAAGAATATCTCGTATGTCCATGAGTATAGGCCTAAGATAGAGAAATTTGTAAACCAGACAGGATGGGAACTAAACACTTTGGTTGAAACATAACAACAGGACCCCCCGATCACTATATCATAGACAACCACACCACAGGCTCTGAAGGAGAAAAGGACTAGGTAGGATCTATCACCTCCTATCACTGAAGTGTCATTAGAAGAATTTTGACTGCATACCAAGAGGCCAAAAACCAGTCCATCTCATGACCCGGCTGGAGAAAAAGAAATTCCATCCACTATAGTGACAGAGGTTGATTAGTCATTCCTCAACACAAGCAACAAACAGATTATAACCACTGTGTTACCAAATAAGACTACAGATACTCCACCAATCAACCAGCCAGGCAAGACATGACCAAAGCTGAGCATCTTTGAGAAATATGACTTGATCAAGAAAAATAATCAAACTATGACCAACAACACATATGCCCAATTCTTGAAGCAGACATCGACTGCGCAACACAGGCTGCTATCGGCGTTCGACACGGAGAAGGGTAGAATGCACATGGATTTTCTCCAAGCATAGGTGCTAGACCCAAAGGTAATCACTGACTATAAGAGGGCAACCTTTGAATTCCAGACCAAAGATGTGCATCCTGCTGATCAAATGGATCTGCACAGGAAAACTGGAGAAATGTTTTTCTCCACATTGGCACATGCTTCCACTATTGCCTCCAGGTTACAAGTGTCTTTGAACAACGTCCAGACATAGTTGAAATTGGAGAAGATGTCATCCTTTGCTAAGGACAATAGGATCAAGACATTGGAGGAACTGGTCCTCAAGATCGGGTACGATCCCTCAAATGTGAAAGCAGTCGAGGAGATGATCAAGAAGAAAAACATAGACATAGTGTCTTTGAGGAAACAATTGAAGCTGCCACCAATAGTAGACTCGCAGGCAAAGGAAATAGCAGAGACAAAAGGAGAAAAAGATGAGATGCTTAAGCTGATCATGGAACAGAATGCACAACTAAAGGAGATAGAAGCTGAGATGGAGAATCTAGTGAAAGAGAAGGTGCAGTTGAAACCCATGGAAGCCATTCCATTGAGTGTAGTTCCACTCTCAGGAGTGAGCACAACATCACTAGTAGAAGTCTCATCGACGAATCCACTGATGTCTCTGGAAAAGATGGTTGAATTGGCCAAATCTATGGAAGAGATGAACCTGCAGGAGATAGAGATTAGCAGGCTCAAAAAGGAGATTGAGAACCTTCAGGAACTCAAATCTTCTTATCAATCCAACTTCTCCAAGGAAAAACAGGTGTCAGACCAGCTCAAACAAGAGTTACAACAGCTCCAGAAGCAAACAATGGCAGGTAAAACACTGGCCAAAGTCAAAGAAAGTGTCTGGAAAGACATCACCAAGTATATGAATGAAATATGGCCAATGATACAGATTATGTTTGAGAAAAATGAATTGGTGCGGAGAATTAAACAAGCCATCGAGAAGATCAGATCAAAACTAGGAGAGATGCCCACACAGGCTAATGAAATCATCAAATTCTTGAATTCTAAAACCAGAGAGGAGCTGGAAGAGATGAGAATTGAGGATAGAATAGAGACCATCCTTGAGGTCAAAAGAGTCTTGACCAAGAGAGGACTGATGCTACAGCTGGAAGAAAAGGTTCAAGCCATGGACCTAGGGGTACATAAGTTTTTCAGCAAGATTGAGGCTCTACAGAAGAAAGGTCTTCCTGGTTTGAAGGTGATAAATGACAAATTGATGACGCTCCCAGATTACAAAAAGAGACTTGCCGATGTGGCTAAGGATAGTTCAAAATTTTTAGGGATTCAAGGCATCATCACTGGTAAAGAATTCCTAGATGCACTTCAGTTGGACATCAACATTCAGCATGATATTCGGTATATCTTCATCACAAAGCCTACTTTTTCCAAGTACACAGAGATGGATGAAGTCTACCGAAGGTTACTCAAGGTTAGCGTTCCCAGTCATCTTTGATGGGCAGAACTTTGCGACCTGATCGAGTAATCGATGAGCTGTCCAGTCAGATGAGGTCATGCAGAGGCCTCACCAACGGTTCACCCAGAAAATAACATGCAGTTGCGACACATCATCAAACAATTTCTTAGATTCTTGTAATTTGTTAAGTTAGTTAGGCTAAAAATAGATTTACCACGTCCCGATCTTTAATGACAGGATCGCTTGTAATTTTGGGTTATAAATACTTCACTTTTCGAAGTATTGGGGGTTGATCCTTACGCCCTGCGAGCTATCAGACTGTAATAATTTTCAAGAGATCTTCCATTAATACAAAGAGGCATTTTTTACAGGATTCTTGCATGTATTCACTGGTGATGTTTTCTTTTCTAAGTTAAATGTTATTCTCGCTTAGTTATCACACTGTTTGCTAGAACTAATATTTGAAAGTAACGAACGTTGTAGGATTTATCTTTGTATGCCCTGTTTCTGACTTTAAAATATTTTAGTGTTTCATCTTCTGATTTTACGATAAAGAAATTCTTAATTGCTTCTTTGTTGTAATTGACATTCTCACCTTTTTTCCGCTATTTCTCATTTATGATACTAAAAGAATCCAACGATTACATTATCTCGCCCTGTGAAAAGTTTCTTTTCTTTTTGGTTTAGATTTTATTTCATGATACAGACCCCATAGCCCAATGGATGTGTAAACTCTCTCAACCAACCCAATGAAAACTACAACAAACAAAACCAACATATTTTATTTACCTAGCTTAATATTTTAAATTTGAAACATATCTAAATCATACAGAGAGATCCCTCTCTGAAGCTAGTAGGGCTAGATCCCAGCTTCAAAGTGGTTGGATAAAGTTACCTCCCATAAATTTATTCTTTTCTAACAACCTCTAGGAAATTTACAAAGCGTTAACAGGATATTGAAGAGACAAGTTATCAGGCCCGTGAGAAATTCTTCGGGTAAGAGAATTGTTGGGAATTGATTTCCTGAAGGTGCTAAACTGCAACTATAGTGCTCTGAGACTTTCTGTCCAGCCTATTGTTGAAGCCCAGAAAGGAAGTGGGACGGCCAAAGGACTGTTGAGCAGAGAAGGGGCACACTTCCTGCGTGGGACATGCATTTGGTGAATGAAGGAATGTAGGTTGTTAGTTTGAGTTGGCACCCGAGACAGAGTCTTTCCTGTTGTCTATGAGCCTTTAGCCTGGTTAGGAATCCTTTTACCCGGGTGGATTTTAGTCAAATCTTGAGGGTGACTCACTGTTGAGAATGATGAACAGTGTGGTCTAAGGTTGGGAGGTTCTTGGAAGGTCTGCACACAGTTGGTGACATTCTTACCAAGATAAGTGCCAATTGTGTGATAAATTTACATGTTGCATTGTTATTTACGTGCTTATTTTTGTGGGTTATCATATGTGCGGTTATAACTGCGTTTATTTTTATGGGTATTTCTTGTATATGATGCATGTATATGTTTATTTTTATTTCAGTGTGAATCTGTGTATTTACAAATGTATTTTCATGTTTGAGTTTTATATATAATGCTTCTGCAAGAGTTCTGTGTGTGTATATTTTAATTGCATGCAGTTCGAAAAATTTATGTGGCATAGCTCAGTTGGATAGTAGGTATGTTACAGTATGTTCCACAGAGAGAACGTAAGAGTTCTCTGGTGTAGCGTGGCCTGGCATGGATGTATGGGGACGTTACCATCCACAACTTTTGAAATACTTGGGAAACAATCCATTTTGAGATATTAACTTATCCCATCTAGTCTTCAAAGTGTAGGCCTCCTAAAATGCATAAAATAACTTTTCTTCAGTAGATTCTTCACCATTGTCAGCATCTAGTGGATCTTCCATCATGGCTACACTCACCATATGTTTTCTATATTTGAACTTTCCCTTAATAATGTCATTGGCTCGTTGTCTACAATTCCAAGCTATATGACCCAACTTCTTGCAATAGTGGCAATCTATTTTCTCTTTGTCTTTTGTTGATCTATTGCAATTATTTCTTCCATAGAATGCAAATTTAAATTGGATATCCCCTTCAGTGGTTCTCTTTTCTTCTTCTAGCGATGTTACAATCATTTTGTCTAGACTTTTTTAAGGTAGTTGACTTAGGGTATAGATAGCACCATTGTGTTTAGGCAACAAACTGTTTAGGATAATAGCCATGGAATCCTCCACATCAACTACTACCTTGAATTCTACGTGTTGTTTGATGATATATATTATATTTTTGATGTGACTTAACATGGTGGCTTCATCTAGCATATTAAATCTTAATAGCTGTAATTTCAAGGAAAATTCCACATTCACTTCTTTTGCCCCAAATAAATTGTTGGGATTTTCCCAGATCTCTTTAGATTGTTTTTCCATATCTACATGATGTAGCTCTGAATATGAGAGGGCAAGGCCAATAATGGTTTTTTCCTTATCATCTCTACTTTTTCATTCTATCAACTTGTTCATATTTGCAGGTATTGCCTCAGTTCCTTAGAAAATTCCCCAAAGGTTTTTATTCGTTAATTTCATATGGATCTTCACTTTCCACGTATGGAAATTGAAACCCGAGTACTTATCTAATGAAATCTCCATGACTGATCAAATATGATCTTTTTCCATGCTAAAAAATAATTACCATTGGAAATAAAACTTCTGAAAACAACAAAAAAACATACTCAAGCAGTTTGGATGGAAGCTTAGGGTAGGCGATTGTTTCTTTTAAATCTGGCAATTCTAAAAAATACCATGGGAGACTTATCTTGCATTTTAAGGCAATGCTTCTTTCACCAAATCAATGGTGTGAGCTCTACGCATTGAACTATGGCACCTCCCTTTGAATTGATGCCTAACTTCTATTAGATGCCATGACTATTGCTTTAATATGGTGACTCCACTCAACACTTAGCAATATCTTTTATGGCCCAATGATTGGCATATCAAATCAAGATAACCCTTTTTAATTTTTCACAACAGATATATTATATAAGAATCTCCCATGACTCTGAAAAACATCAAGTGACAGCTCTCATGGCCTTTACAATTCATGAATTCAACAAACCCCTTCACTAGAACATGAGGCGACTCAATTCCTATTTTCTAGCAACTCAAATTACTTTTAAATTCGCACTATAGTCATTTCCATGATGGTATACATGCATTGTTGGTGCAACCCTATTTTGGGAGAGAAAATCCCTAAGAGGTCTAGTAGAGATTGGTCAAGGAGAGAATAGTTTTGGTTGGAATATGCTAGCTTTTTAGGGTTAGGTCATAGGTTGTGGATCCTGGTGTGGCCTAGTCCACCTCATGGATAAAAATTATCCTACTTTTTTATTGTAAGCATGAAGACTGTAATGCACGCAGCGCATATTTTGTAGAATGATGAAGAAAAGAGAAGAAGAGACAAATCTTTGTGGACGTAGCCCCAGGGGGGGTGAACCATGGTAAACATGTTGTGTCAATGTGTCTGAATGATTGTTTTACTATTTATGCTATTTATCAGTTAAATAATGTATGGTTATCTTAGATTATGACAACATGCATGCATAGTTTCTTTGGTTAATTAATACTAGAGTTAAATGAATAGATAATAAAATAAGGAAAAGAAATAGATCACAGTCCCAATCCCTTCCTTGACTGCATACATCTGATTCTTGCAGTATCCCATAATCTATCTCAGGTGAGACTGTGTTTTGCACTTTGTGCATAGTGTTGACTTCTATTTTACTAGGAGGGTCGATAGTTTGAAGGTTTTTTTGGAAACCTTTCAAATCAGAACCTGGGTCATCCCAACCATTAAACATGCATGTGTTGTTTAACTGATTTGCAAAGGTGGTGATTCATTCAAATCTTCTCCATGGATCCTATGTTCTCTAGCAACTATTTGAATTTCATTCTCTTCTGTCAAGAAAACCCCATTCTCCTCTGCACATGTGACCAACAACTCACCCCTCGAACCTCGGCTCTTCTCTAATCTCTCACATGGCCATGCAAAATTTAGTGTGCTTCCTTCCTTAACTCTGATATTCAAGATTCAACCTCTTACCAACCTCTCTCTGATACAATATTATGATAAATGAAGAAACCCTAGGCAGGTTTACGATACTAAAAACATGATCTCCATAAACATTGAACGATATTATTATTGAATGATACAGTATTACAATGAGGTCCCTCACTCTTATAAAGAGATTAAGAGACCACAACCCTAATATTTTAACCTAAAGTTAGTAATGTGAGTTTATTACATGGGTAAGCCTTATATCTCTAATAAGGCAAGGCCATTGAGGTGGTAGTGGGTGGTTTGCCTATAGTTTCTCCTAGGCTCTCTTGCTGGGGTGGGACCTTTTCTCTAGGAGAGTTTAAATAGTAATGGGTTGTGCAGGCTTGAATATTTTATTTTTTACGTGGTTTCCTTTTTCTTATTATTTTAATTCCATGTGTAAGCAATGAAAAATAATTGATCACAAGTCCACAAACTCATTAAACGATTTTTTTATACCCAAGAAAAAAATTAGAAGCCAAAAATGAAGTCTATGTGACTTCGTAAAAACATTGAAGTTCATGAGTCAAAAAATTAAAACATGAGAAGATGAAAGAAAATAAAATAAATGAGAGACGTGTATCATAGAAGGAAACAAAATGATATGCGGAAACATGGTGAAGAGAAGTTGAGGATTTATAAAACCCCATCATCCACTTAAAAAAAATGTTACATGCATTTTCTTCACTTGGAAATTAGAGATCTTGTCTCATGCCAAGATCAACTACAACAATTACAAGGAATTTTTCCAAGCACTCAAGTAATGGTGACACTATATCCTTGGTAAGGAAACTATATTACAAGGGGTGGTAGACATGTGGGGAATTATTCTTGACCACGAGGGACAACAAGAATTGACTTACCTATGGGGTTTAGGGACATAAACAAATAAGTAGGGAAAGGTGTATGCCCTCCTTCAAGGTCTAATATTGGTAAATGCAAACGGAGTAAGGACTCTAATCAACATCGGTGACTCAAGTATAATATTCAACCTAATAACCTATAACAAGGCTCCTTTCAATGGTAAAGTATCATCTCTCATAGCAAGGATTCAAAAGGAGATCCCCAAATTATAGTAGGTCTCCTTCTTCCAGGTCCTAATGGATCACAATTGACAAGTTAGCGCTCTTACAAATGAAGCAATCAAGTTAAATGATAGGGTTCTTCAAACAATGGGGGTTTATTTATTCAAGTCATCCCTTAATCTTGTTTGCATTTTATTATCCATGGAAGCATGTCATGACTCTCATAACCAACACATGTCACAATACTTTCATCATCATGTGATATCAAGCAAGGGAATGAGATGTAAAGGGACTATTCACCAACCCTGAACATACTAGACTTAATTTTTGGTCAACATTTTGAATTATTTGTCATATTTTATCCGGATTTGGGAAGGATAATGGTGCATTTCATGTTTTATCTGAGCAACATTGTTTAGTGGTAGACTTCTTTTTGGCACAGTAAAATGTTCCATGCCAACATGAGGGAACATTGCCCGATGTTGGGTCCCAAATAGACATGCTCTCATTTGGTATGGAAACCTCCATCGGTATGTGGGCCCCATTATAATGCAAGTTGTAGGTTGGGAAAATCCTAACCCAACCCCAAATAAAGTGCTACAACTTGGGAATCCTACAACCAATGTCACCTCAATGTAGTTCTTGCACTTCAAGGATGACTAGGTCACTCTAGGGAGTCGATCTCGGTGACCCTAGGGGGAATGAGATGGATATGGATAGAGATGGAAGTGGATCCCCTAGAGGTCAACTCTAAGTGGAGTGAGACATGGGAATATATGCCTTGTAAGTCAAGTTATGTTTTCCCCAAAGGTATAATACTTCTCTGGATGATTGTACCTACCCGAGACACAGGAAAATCCAACTTGCAATGATATATGTTAGTGTGGATCAGAAATTTAATCTTGTTGTCCATAATTTTCAACAGCAGATGAAAGTTTATATCAGAAAGTAAGACATTCAAATCAGCATGTAAAACATAATATCAATCAACAACATTATCAATGGATTAGGAAATCAATTATGACTGAAAAATGGCACAATGAGGCTGAATAAAGCAAGTTGTTATAACATGTGTTTTATGCAGAAAATTGCAGCCTTATGGCTGTAGAATTAAATGGCACGTAGCATCAAAATTAACCATTAAAATATGCCAACAATTATCCCAAAATAGGTGCCCTAGTTAGTAGAGTTAGTGTGCAAAATTTAGGAGCTAGTCTAGGGTTAATTTTAGGAGCTAAGAATGAATTAGTAGATAGGGTTATGTAGACCTAATTGTTGTAGGTTAGGATTTGTAAAATAAAGTAAATTAGTGGGAGAGAGGGTGTGCCCTATTAGGTAAGACTTCTCCAATGAGGCAAACCAACTCCAGGCAAGAGATATCTCAAAAGATAAAAATTCACATTTTCCAAGGAAATGATTTTATATCTCCAAAGAAAAAGATTGATGACTAGTGCTCTTAATTATTGGGTTAATGGGGTCATGAAAATAAATAGCTGGAGAATCTATCCCCTTGGGGGTATAATTACTTTTACTTCCCAAGGCAAGTTCCTCTAGTTAGGGTTTAAGCTAAGAGGGTGTATGCCCTTATACTTCTCTTAGCAAACCCTTCTTTAACCAATAACATGAAGCATAATGATGAAGACTATGGTGGGGGTGTATGCCCTTATACTTCCCACTTAGCTCCTATCACAATAACCTTGAATTGAAACAAATGATAGCATGAGAGTAAAAACCATACCAATTCAAGGAAAAATGCCAAGATAATCCACCACAATAGCAAGAGATAATCCTTCCAAGGCTAGCACATCACTCCCATCAACCATAACATCAAGAGATAACCATAAAAAAGAGCCAAAAGAGACAATATTGCCAAATATAGAGAAAAATTCAGACCAATATTTCTCACAATGAGGGAGAGTTATGCTAAAATGAGATCTTATGATCTCTTATTTATACAAAATGTCACCAAGGTGACTTGTCCACAAATTAAGAGGTAAACCACAAGACTAGGGGTAAACAACCCTATATTTTCCCCCTTTAAAAAAGTAATACTAAACAATTCATATAAAGTTTCACCTTTTTCACAAATAATCCCTAATTTTACATGGACGTCTCCCCTTTAGGGGATGTTTTGCCACTTTGAAGAAGTTGTTGGTGTTGGAGAAGCATGGGTAGGCCTCCAAAGCCCACATGTCAAACATCTAGACAATCTCATCATGGTGAAGACCCTCTTCTCCTCAAAATTTCCATGTGTCAATTAGTGGCACCCCACCACCAAGCCCTAACCCCCCCTAGGTGACGTCATGCCTCTAGAAGTGGAATTTTTCCTCTCCTAAAAAAAACATTTGGCACGTGGGGGATAGGTTATGTCATCCAAGTCATCATCAAGGCCTTTCAAGTATGATCTTTATCATCCGACATGCGGGCCCTTGGCATCAGACTTGTGGGCTTGTAGCCCCATGGAATCCTAATCTAGACTTGTTCTACCAAAAATGTCCACCAACCAGGTCCAACAAAGACAAATGAGTACGCCCTCCAAGGATCTCAAGTCATAACATCATTATAAGTGAATCCAATCAATAAACGATCCATCTAAGCATGTGCATCAAATATCACTATATCAAACAATTAATTTCTCAAAGACACTATGCGACTTGTCAAGCTTGAATATGGGAGGGTTGACAAGGTGTCATATTTGGTATATATTTCCCTAGGTCAAGGAGAGTTTCCAAGAGATCCCTCTCTAATCCATGTAAAGTGGATGAATTTGTTGGGGTCAAGACTCAATGGGCATAGGGCTCATGACATACAAGGGGCCGTAGTGTCTCATTCATGGGTACCTTTGCATAGGGTGTGTGGTACCTTCGTCCATAATGAAATTTTTCCAAGCCGATCATTTTCCTTTTATATTTATTTCTTTTCATTTTCTTTCAATATAACATAAGGAGGGATTGAAGGTCATTTCCCTGACATGGTGACCCGATGATGGAAATGTCAGCCACAAAGACCTAGTGGAAATGAGAAGGTTGGCTTGTGATGAGAGCCGCTTTCTCTTATCCATGCAATTAAGAGCCATTACCCTGATTTGGTGACCAGATGATGGTAATGTCATACCACTAGATATTCATGGACGTGATAGGTCAGCTCGTGATGAGACCTCCTATCCTTTAGCTAACCTTTTAAGAATTCTTTATTATATTTTGTGTCCCCTTTACTCAAAGATAAGTGTTTCACTTCTTTCTTGGGTAATCCCTGGGTGAAGCATCTGGAAGGTTTATACAAGGATTTTATCTTTTAACCAACATCAACCCCTCTGGGCCTTCATCCCCTTCTTCCCATAGAATGAGGGACAACCCCATGTTGGGTCAATACACCCTAAAGTCCCAAGAGATAAGGAAATGGAGGGGAACAATGATGGAAAGTGGTAAGTATGGTTAGGAACGGTACGATGGCTCATTAAGGGAGTTCCTAGTAGCAAACCCTTCCTCAAGGAATACCACTTACTAGGGCACAACGTCAACCACCAAGCTGAAGCAGGGAAAAAGGCATAATGTCTAAGCATATATCATGAAATCTAGATAAATATAAGATAAGACATACTCAATTGGATTAAATATTGAAATGATGCTCACCATAATATTGACTTGTACCTCATGGTGAAAGGCCCACTACCTTTCGGAAGACAACTGATGTGGTGGATGCCTCGGTGACCATGTATGGTGGTGAGTGGGTTTTCCATCTGTGAAAAAGGGTATTGTTGGTCATGTAGTCTCTCATCACTCCATATCTGCAACCTGAGGGCCTCGAGACATAATCTCCTTAGTTATCCACAACATGGGGATAACATATGGTTCCTACTTGGGGATATGTGCTCGTTGTAGAGTGCATGAGAACCACAACATCTCTTGGTAGATCTATGCCTGCAAGGAAACATAAAATTCTCAAGTGCAGTATGGCCTACTCATCCTTGTTCTCATATGATCATAATAAAAAACCAACTAAGCTATAAAAAGAAAATTTTGACATTTTTCAAAAAATTCTAAACTAAGCATGAAATTAATATG
>JZKD02S2012371.1:351876-388994 GCA_000966675.3 Picea glauca
TTCTACCAGAACCCCAATGCATATTGGATAGAAAGGAAACCCAGCTCCGGAACAGAACCATTGCACAGGTCAAGGTGCAGTGGAAACATTTTGTCCCAGATGAGGCTACATGGGAGATGGAAGATGCCATGAGACAGGCATATCCGATTTTGTTTAATTCTGTAAATGCAATTCATGTTAGTAGATAAGAACATCGAGGACAATGTTCCTTTTAAGGGGGAGGGAATTGTAACACCCTGTTTCCCCCGGCTTGTAAATATAGATGGATTGGCCAAGAACTATGGAAAACTCATACATGTGAATATGTGATGTAAATAGACCTTGAGGAAAAGGTCAATAAATGTGAATGACATTTGAACTTATTGCAGGATAGCTGAGAGGGAATGTGCATAAAAAGAGACCACGATGGTGGTGGAAGGCACCTGAAAAGGTGGCATTAACTTCCACCGAGAATTTAATACCGTATTTGGACTCCACTGGCCCGGAGAACCAAAAGTGGCTCGCTGGCCCTGAAAATTAATGGCTCGCAGACTGGTAGGTGGATGGCTTAATGAGGGATGGGATGGTGAACCTCCCATCCGTAGAGCTGTCAGGCCTGATCAGTGTGAGGGAAATCGTGCCACATGCAACCTCGCAAGAGGATAAGGCATATGGAAGAGGCGATTGAGGGGGAAGACACGAGGGGAACTCTGGCATTATGTAGAGTGAGTGATAGCAGAGAGGAAGGATTGCAACCTTCGCTCCTGGTCACTGGCAGACAGAGAGACGCAGTATCAGAACATCGTGGTCTCAGCTTGGGGGTGGCTAGTGGTAAATCCTTTGGGAGTCGCTGAGCCTACGGTTGGGTGGAAACGAGCACCCCTCTCAGCAGTTGCTCCCATTTCTGAAGTCACTTCTGATAAGTGTTTTGTTTACATATTGCCTCTTGAAATTCTTAGAATGATACATATATGTATATGCTCAAAGACCTATGAAATTGTGAACTATTTCAGTGTAAGAATGTTTGTACAGTGTTTTGGTAAGAATTTATAGACATATGCTTAGAACAGAGGAATCCATGCATGATTTAAGTTGATAAATGAATCTAATTATAGGTTGAATTAAGTTAGGCTTCCAGCCCATTCTCGGGAAGTTGTTTCCCTTCACCCATCTCTCGGAAAGCCTCGGAATAGATCTCTTGGAGATATTTCCTCCTTGGAAAGGTTTACCTAGGACCTGGAATAGGGACTTGAGGGTGCAAGTCTTAATAACCTTGTACGAGGATGAACGGACCTCTTAAAAACCCGAGATGGCATCTTAAGGGAGGAATATCGAATTGACGAATGAAGATTCGTCGGGGAATCCATAGTTTCCCCACGACCGTTAGATTAGCAGGAGAAGGTAGGAATTTAAAGGCCTTACCACCTGATTTTCCTATGCCTTCATGGGTAGGGAAGATTCTAGGGACCGTATATCCCCATGTTCCCTGAGAAAATCCAGACCGCTGATTTCCCCGTCCATAAAGTTGTGGAAGAGTGCACAAAGTGGCATCAAAACCATTAGATCTGTGCAGAGATCCCGACAACCATTGGATCTGCGGAAGTTACGCGGAGGGTAATTCCTCGTGGGTAGGAGGAGGAATCGACGGTCAGGATTCGCAGAGGAAGATTGCAAAATCCCGTCGACCGTTAGATCTCGGGAAAATTGCGTAGGGTTTAAGTCCTAGTATGCAGACGAGGAGTCTCGGAAGAGTCATTGGGATTTGAAGGTCAAGAGAATCGAGACCTTGTAGGTCACGAAATCCCGAGAAAGGATCCTAGCCGTTGATCTAGGCAGGGACACGTGTTGGAAGATCTCGAGGAGTCGAGGATCGGAGAATCAGAGTTTTCGAAGGCGTGAGACTCTTACCTGTTGGAATCGAGATCCGTGATATCCCGACAAGATCAGGACTATCCGTTGGCAGAGGACACGTGGTGGAGATCAATCGCCATCGACGTTTGGCACATCGAAAAATCGACATTTCCAGGGACAAGATGTAGGGGAGGTCCAGGTAAAAACCCCGACATAATCCGAGCCGTCCGTTCAAAGGGATAGGTGTCGAAGATCTGATGAGAGTCGGAAAATCAGGGAATCGGTATTCCTGAGGTCGAAGGAACCAGGACATCTAAAGTCCCGAAACCCCGAGAGTTAATCGGGACTGCCCAAGTAAGAAGGACGCGTGGAAATTATCAGTGCCCTTGGGAAAAAACCTCGATGAAAGGATAGGACTGCGGTCATATAGAGGGAGGTCGTATGAACCAAAAGGTCTAGTCCAGGGGACTAGTGGAAGTTAACGTCATATTGGGATATCGGGAATTCCGAGGACCAAATGTTTATATGTTGTGATATTCGAAACCCATATGGACGGGAGAGATTCTTTCAGAGGATCTCCGAGTATGTCTTGACCGTTAGATGCGGAAACAAGACGGTAATTTAGGCTAGGATGTGGATTGATTTAGGATAAGTAGCGAGTAGATCTGGACGGTCAGAATCCACCCGCCCAGATCTACGACTGAGGTTCGATTCTGGACCCCCCTTGCCATTCTACCTTTAATGGGGCGGGGGGGGGGTCCGGAATTAGTCGCGAAACTCTTGAACCGTTGAGATTGTTTCATTGTGATCAACGACGCTCAAGTGGATTCTGGACCCCCCTTGCTATTCTACCTTTAAGAGGGGGGGGGGTCCGGAATAGTGTGGTGTGTGAAATGGGGCCCCTCCCTGTCATGGTGACCCTCGTGTCGCGTTCCCCTTTTTGCCACTTGTATTATACCTAAATGCGCAACGTGGCTTGTTCTCACTGGTGGTTTGTTACCCCTGTAGAGGATTGTTCCTACTGACCCTTTTTCTGACCTAGTAAGAACTCATCCCCATTGATTGGGCACGTAGATATTACTGTAGCGTCGAAGCACGAAACACCAGAGACGCTACAATCGAATTGAGCTGTGAACATGTCCCACGATCACAGGGAATGGAGTAGGGGAGAGATAGAGCCAGCTTATGCTGGGTCTCCTTGGTTATTTAGGAGATCGAATCCGACAGAGCACCAGAAAAAGTTGATTTGGTTGGTGGGTGTGTTACAGTTAAGCTCGTTTTCCCTAATTTGCAGCAATAGATGATAGTTTCTATCAGCAAGTAACACATTCAAATAAACAAGTAAAGCATAATATCAATCAACAACATTATCAATGAATTAGGCAATCAATTATGACCAAAGAATGACACTATGAGGGTGAATAAAGAAAGTTGTTATAACATGTGTTTTTTGCATAAAATTGCATCCTTATGGCCGTAGCATTCAATGTCATGTAGCATAAAAATTAACCATCAAAAGATGCCAACAATTATCCCAAACGATGTGCCCTATTTAGTATATTTTAGTGTGAAAAATTTAGGAGCTAGTCTAGGGTTAATTTGAGGAGCTAAGAATGAATTATTAGCTAGGGTTATGCAACCCTAATGGCTGTAGGTTAGGGTTTGTAACAACAAGTAAAGTAGTGGGATAGAGGGGATGCTCTAGTAGGGAAAGACTTGATCTAGATTATTTTCAGCAAGAAATGAGAGCGGATATATAAAAAAGAAGTGTACAGAGATATTTAAGATATCCAATAATATAACAAAAATGTATCAGAGTTGCAACCATAAACAAAGAGATATAGTAATACACAATTTTCTATTGATGAACCAAACTATACAAAGACTATAAAATACAGAGTGAAAGACTCACTAGAATAGTGGCAACTTATCTATGAGAAGAGATGTGTCCTCTACTCGCATTCACAAGAACATGATTTTACAATGAGCCTCCAAAGGCCTTTTTATCATAAAGAAAATCCAAAACCCTAACCCTGGAAGATGAAAAGCCAATAGTTTTGTGGACCCTGTTTTGGGTAGTTTGGTGTATCAACTTCCCAGGGGCGTAACTTTGGCATACAATCTCCATTTGGGGTGCAAAATAGCTCGTTGGAAAGGTATCGTTGAGGAGATTAATTTTAGGGGATCAATCGGAGTCTTTGGCTATCATTATGAAGAGTGATCCTGAAAAACCTTCATTCAGGCCCTCAAAATGGCCCCGAAAGTTAAAAACTGCTAAAAATAGTAAATTACCAAAATTGATAGAAAATTATTTTGAGCCAATTGGAAAAGGTGGGTGGCCACCGATATACACCTAGATCAATATTCCATCCTTAGGAAGCAATGATATCCATTGCATTGAGTTCCCCGGGGACAAGGAAAAGTGTTTGTTGAATCTGCATCTTGATGAGTTGTTTTCCTTGTTGGAGAAGTTGTGTTGCTTAGCTTGTTGAAGGTTGTCACAAACTTGTGGATGGAAGGGTTGGGCCTTTTTAACCATTATGGGTACATAATATGCTTGTGTGTAGAAGGATTCTTTGTTTTTTGTTGCAATCTTGTCGACCTTTTTCTGTTGGAAAGAAGGTACTTGGGTCGAGGCTGTAGTGGTTGTAGTATCCTTCGGTTCCCCTTTTGAACATATTTTGAAGAAGATAAATTTTGTAGTATGAGATACTCCCTTGCGACACTGTTTAGGTGGAACAATAGTTGAAACTACCTCTGGTATTTTGTAGAGATGATCCCCCAGAGAAACAATGACACTACGGGATCAAGACTCATAAACATCATGGAGTTTCCACATATATGGATGGCCCAAGAGAACATCACAGACATCTAGTGCGGAAACATCACATAATACATCATCCTTGAAGGGTTGAATGTCGTATGAAAATTAGCACTGTTGGCTGACATGAAGATATCATCCCTGGCGAAGCCACCTGATGTTGTATGGTTGCGGGTGTGGTGTTGTCGACAATCCCAATTGTTTGACAACCTATGTTTAGATGAGGTTCTTTTGGCTACCACTATCAACAATAAAATGTAGCGGGGTCCCCTTCTCCCACATATGTGAATGAAAAAGGCGCTCCCCCTCTTCAGGATATGTTGGCTCTTCTGGTTGTATTGTTGCGGTCGTGACAATAGCAGTGGGGTATGCGTCAATGATCTGTCTTTTACCAGTATTTTTAGAATCAGATTCTGAATCAGGGTTCGACTCATTGTCTTTGATCTCAGCCACCAATGACTATTTTGAGCGACATTCATCAGTGTTGTGCTAGGGGATTTTGTAGAAATCACACCATTTTCTAATGTCCTTCTTCGTCTTCCCGTGACCCTTCTTTTCCTGTGACTTAGACTGTTTTTCAGGAAGGTGTTTTCTAGATCCAAACTTCTGTTTGTTCTGGTGCCTAAATTTCTGTCGAACCTCGAGTGATGAGATATCTAGAAAATCCATTTCAGTTTGGATGTATCTGTGTAGAGCCTCGCGGTATTTCAGAACCAGATGTCGCTTGAAATATTTGATACCCATCTTGGTGCGAAAGCTAGTGGTGAACTCCGACACTGCTTGGCCCCTCTCTTGCCGCAGTGTGGTCCATCTCATGTGTAACGTCCCCAACCGTCAACCCCACTATCGGGAAACGCTACTACGCGGAACAATCTCATACATATATAATATGCATTAAATCAAATTAACACATTTAACATAGAGTAACAGTTACCATTTAGAATTAAATAGAATTAACAACAATTCAAACCTACAATAGAATACATGATCACATTCAAGCATTATGCATAACATAAAATTAAGCACATAAATTATACTTATCTTTATACTAGAATAACACCACCAACTATGTGCAGACCTTCCATGAACCTCCCAGCCTTAGACCGCGTTGCTCATCACTCTCAGCAGTAGGTCACCCCCGAGATGGGACTAAGCTCCACCAAGAAAGGGAATCCTAGGCTAGGCAAGGTCAATAGGAAGACACATAGTTTATGAGGAAGGATTCTCTCCCAGGAGCCACTTATGCCCACTTCTCACAGAATCTCATTCCCCACATGCCTGTCCCACCCCAGGAGTATACACCTTCACTGTCACACAGGACAGTCCTTCGGCTACTAAACCTCCCTTGCCTTGGGATTTAACAACAGGCCGGACCGAAATTCTTCGAGCTCTGTGGCAGCTACAGGACCCCTTTCAGGAGTTCTCACTTCCTTTTTGCACTCTCTCACCTAGAGAGAGTCACTCACAGGCCTGACAACCTACCTTTTCAACCACAACCACCTCCCTCACCTAGAGAGAGTGTTGCACACAGGCCTGACAACCAACCTCTTCAACCAAAACCACCTCCCTCACCTGGAGAAAGAGTTTCATATAGTCATGACAACCTACTTCTTCAACTTCATTCTAGCATAAGGAGGACAATAGTAAGGCTCAAAAAGGAATAGATGACGACAAAAAAAAACACTCATCCAAGGGACTGTGTGGCCAAAACAACCCATAGTTATAACACACACGGCATAGAAAATTAAGGTATGCTTAGGTTTCACAGAAGATAACAACCAAAATATTTAAGCACAAACTCATATTTACAGTGTGGATAAACTTGGGTTCACAGGACACACAGGTTGGCCTTTCCCTCCCGACTGGTTTCTCAGATGCATGTGGTTATGCAGAGGTGCAACGCAGAGGTAAAACAAGTTCATACTGAGGATGCGTCAGCTTCTCAAGAAAACATCACAAGTTGGCCTCATGGTTTTGGGTTTCATAGATATGTGAGGTATACAGAGATTAGACACAGAGGAAACACGATTCAGACAACGGACGAAAGAATGGAGGAGGAACCCCCATCACATCTCAATTCTTGGGTTAAATTGCATGTGCCTGGGCCGACAGATGTTTCCCATGAAGCTACATGCACTCCATCAAGTATGCATTCCCTTTTCGAGGAACTTAGGATAAAAAATATACCTCTCACACCACTTTGGAATAATAATAAATTATTATTCAAGGAATTAAGCCCTCAAGCTTAGCCCCTCTTCCAACCTTTCAGCTCCCTCTCCCTTACCTAGCCTTGTGGAATCTTAGTCCCCCATCACTCTTTCTTCATGGTCAGTCGACACGCAACAACGTTTATATTTTATTAATGATATGCATAATTACATATACAAAAATTAGGCTCTTGGCCTTCAACACCTAGGTTCTCCGGCCTAAATAACACATAAGCCCACCAAATTATATACACTTTGCTCACCAGCCTATAAAACATGATTACAATACATAATATAACTGGGGCACATCCTTGGGGTATTACAATCCCCTCCCCTTATTTTTTCACTGTCCTCGGTGCAAATCTTACACAACATCAACAGGATTTTCAAAATCTTCAAAAAGATGCGGGTATTCTACCCACATAGCATCTTCATGCTCACATGTCGCGTCCTTAGGACCATAGCAAGTCCATTGGACCTTTACAATGCCTATGGCTCGATTCCAGATATGTTTTCTTTTTGGTCCAATATGCCCATAGGATGCATTTGCAGGACACCTTCTTGCTCCACCCGAATCACATTCCAATCGATTACATGATTAGCATCAGGTATATATTTCTTAAGCAATGAAACATGAAACACATCATATACATTTATGGATGCAGGTAATGCAATCATATATGCAACTGGCCCAATTGTTTCTAGGATTTCAAATGGCCCACAAAATCTGGCTGCCAACTTGGAGTAGTTTCCCAGCCTCGAGGAACTTCTATTGGATTTCACTTTCAGGAAAACATGCTCTCCCACTTTAAACTCTCTGTGGGTTTTTGTTTTATCAACATAACTCTTCTACCTGTCTTGGGCAACCTTCAAATTCTCCTTAATCTTTTGCATTTTTTCTTCCATTTCCTTGAGCAACTCTAGCCCAACTACTACCATGTCAGCTGGATTATCCCAGCTTACTGGAGTATTGCACTTTCTGCCATAAAGTGCTTCAAATGGGCTCATATTCAATGATGCTTGATACCCATTGTTGTAGGTGAATTATACCAAGTGTAGGTAGTCTTCTCATTTAGATGGTTTTTCCATCACATACATCCTTAACATGTCTTCTATTACTCTGTTCACCCTCTCTGTCTGTCCATCAGACTCAGGATGATAAGAAGTGCTGAATTTCACATTTGTTCTGAATCCTTTGAAAAAACCCTTCCATAACTTTGAGGTAAATTTCCAGTCCCTGTCAGACACAACTGTCTTGGGAATACCGTTCAATCGTGCTATTTCCCTCATAAAAATATCAGCAACATTAGTTGCCTTGTCCACCACATTAGAAGTCTTTATTGAAATAAAATAGGCATCTTTTGTAAGCTTGTCCACCACCACCATGATTGAATCATGCTGCTTGTTGGTTATGGGCAATCTTGTGATGAAATCCATTGTCACCACTTCCCACTTCCACTTAGGAATGGGTAAAGGCTGCATAAACCCTATTGGGTGCCTATGATCAACTTTAACCTTCTGGTATTCCATGCATCTGGTGATGTATTCAGAAATCTCTTTCTTCATACCTGGAAAAAAGTAATGGCTCTTTACTACTACCACAATGTTTTGATATCCAGGGTGCCCTACATAAGGCAGATTATGCATTTCATTCAAAATTATAAACTTCAAGTCCTAGACATTAGGTATAAAATTTTTGTTCTTGTACAAAAGTTTTCCGTCAGTTTCCAGTTTATAATTCTCCACTTTCTGTGGCATCTTACCTTGTTGTAGCTTTGCTACCAAATCCCTGTACTGCAAATCTGTATTTGCAGCCTCTGAAATTTTGCCTTTAATATCAATTTGGTACATGCTAATGATTGTAGCATGTAATTCATGCACTCTCTTGCTGAGTGCATTAGCCGCTTTGTTTTCCTTTCCTTTGATATGCTTGATATCAAGGTCATACTCACAAAGAAACTCCAACCACCTACTTTTCCTTGCATTCAAGGTTGGCTGATCAAAGAAATACTTAAACCTATTATTATCTGTCCTTAGTTTGAACCTCCTTCCCATGAGTTAATGCCTCCATTTCTTTAGAGAATGTACTATGGTTGCCAACTCCAAATCATGAGTTGCATAGTTCCTTTCGTTCTCTTTCAACTTTCTAGATTCATAACAAATTAAGAATCCCTTCTGACTGAGGACTCCTCCCAATCCTTCTTTGCATGCCTCGGTACACACTACAAAGTTTTCATTCGGATCTGCAATCCTCAGGATTTGAGAACTAGTTAATAGTTGCTTCAATTGCTGGAAGATTCTCCCACATTCCTCTGCCCATTGAAATTTATTCTCCTTCCTTTGCAAGGAAGTGATAGGGTGAGCTATCCTTGAGAATCCTGCAATGAACCTTCTGTAATAACCTCAATATTCTCAGGATCCACGACTATCCCATCCTTTGAGATGATATTCCCCAAGTAATGGATCTGCTTTTGATAAAATGAGCATTTTCTCAACTTGGCATACAACTGGTGCTCCCTTAGCACCTGCAACACCATCCTCAAATGTTGTTCATGCACTTCCCCCAACTTGGAATACACCAATATGGCATCCAAAAAGACTATGACAAACTTGTCTAGATATTCCATGAACACACCATTCATTAGGCACATAAAAACAACAGGTGCATTTGACAACCCAAATGGCACCATTGTGAATTCATAGTGACCATACCTTGTTCTGAAGTCGGTCTTGTTGTTGTATTCATCCTTTATTCTTACCTGGTGATAACCTGATCTAAGATCTATTTTCAAAAATATCTTAGCATCCTTCAACTGGTCAAAAAGATCATTGATCCTCGGCAGAGGATACTTGTTATTAACAGTCACTTTGTTCAACTGTCTGAAATTGATACACAATATTAGTGTTCCATCATTCTTCTTCACGAACAGGACTTGGGCTCCCCAAGGTGACACACTTAGGTGTATATACCCCTTCTTTAGAAGATCTTCAAGCTGCAATTGTAGTTATTTCATCTTTGGTGTACTCATTCTATAAGGAGCTTTTGATATTGGAGCTTCTCCAGGCATCAAGTTTACAGAGAAGTCAATATCTCTTCTCGGGGGTAGTCTGGGTACTTCCTGAAATACATCTTCAAACTCCTTTAGTACCACATGGTCTTCAATCTATGACACCTTATCCTCGGGTGCTTTCTCCAAGTGGGATGCAAACAATTGACAGCCTTTCTTGAAGCACTTCTTCAGCTGCATTGCTGAGATTTCTCTGAAAACAACAACTCTAGGAATTCCTTTGACTGTTTTCCGATTTCCATCTTCATCCAGGCAAGTGAATTCCTTATTACGACAATTCCAGATGGCATGTTTTTGGTCCAACCAATCCATCCTAATTAGACATTCATAAGAACCTAAAGGAAGAATGTTCAATTCATCCTTGTGCTCAGTCCATTCATGTCCACTGGATAGGACTTAACTAACTCAATGACTTTCCTCTTGGTTCATGTAGCTAGTTTCACAAACCAAGACTTTTCATGTTTGCTTCTCGACAATTGCAAACTTTCCACCAATCTAGGATCTATATAACTATGACTAGCTTGTGAATCAATTAAAATAATAAAGGCATGGTTGTTGATCATACCTTCCACTTCAATCATGTGTGTATATCCTTGTCATTCTACTGCCTATGTCCTCCATTGTTTCAGCTTGTTGAACATTATGGACAACTCTCACTTTTCCATTTTTGT
The DNA here is from genome assembly GCA_000966675.3 of Picea glauca. Classification (NCBI taxonomy): domain Eukaryota; kingdom Viridiplantae; phylum Streptophyta; class Pinopsida; order Pinales; family Pinaceae; genus Picea; species Picea glauca. The sequence goes on from JZKD02S2012371.1 coordinate 362,474, forward strand.
GGGGACAATATATGTACTTGTGGTTTCCCTGACAGCCCCAACACTGAATGGGCATCTGCCTTGGCCTTTGTCCCCCTACATAAGCCATTCTCGGGTCTCTAAATGATGTTTGTCCTTGAGGATTGTTTCTTAAAAAGGGAGGTTTTTTTCCCTCCTACTATGTTCTTTCTTAAATTTCTTTTGGTCACCCCAAGCCTTCCGGAAAGTAGGTTTCTCTCTTTGCTGCTCATATAAGAATTTCTCTCTTCTTATCGTTTCTTCCATAGTTTTTAGGTCATCATACTGAATCTTTCCCCCAATGGAAGGTGCTAGTCCACTCAGATACCTTTGAATACTGACAGTCTCATCTTTGATGAAAGGAACATACTTCAATAACTCCAAAAACTTTCATTCATATTCATCAATGGTCATGTTGTCCATCTTGAGTTCAAAGAACTCTTTCATCTTTCTGTCATAGTATCTTTTAGTCAAGTATTTCTTCTTGAAATACCTCTTGAATTCTTTCCAAGTGATGTGTTTCTCTCTAATGTGTTGCACCTGCACAAGTTGATCCCACCACATGGATTCTTTTCCTTTCAATTGATACATTGAAATTCTTCCTTCTGCATGAGAGTAATAATTCTACAGTTGGAAATATTTCCTCATGCCAATCAACCATGTTTCAACATCTTCCTCCTTCTTGTGTTCTCCATCAAACGTAGGAGGCTTAATATTGTTCATTTCTCCCTTCAGTTCATCCACTCCATATATCCCGTTCTTTCTGGTAGGAGATGGGCTTGAACTAATGTGTGCCCTCCTCTTGGACTAACATTGGGAGTGATGATGGTGTCTACGACCACTCCTTGATATTCTTCCCTTAGAAGTCTGGTGAATCCCTGTTTTTCTCGAGTCTCTCTCCTTGTCCAACTTATTTTCTATTCTCTCCAGAATCTTCATCAACTTTAATTTGAATTCTCCCTGATGTTCCTTAGCTTTCATGAGCTTTCTCTTATCTTCTCGGTGAGTTTGGGCATCTTTCTGCAATCCTTCAATGATTTTCATCATGTTTCCTTCCTTATCTATCTCTTCTCCATGTTCATTGGAGTTCAATCCTTCAACTCCCAAATGGACATCCATTCCTTTTTCTTCATTCTATGAACTCGAATCATTTTGTGTGTCTTCCATTTCTCTCCACTCATTGTCAAATCACTACGATCCTGACATTCGTTGGACTCTGCAAACACAATGTGCAGTCAACCAGAATTTGTCAGGCCAACCATCCTCAACAAATCCCACATAATTCATAAACCAAACTGTTTTAAGAAATATTTTTTATTTCATTATCTTTATGAGCTCTTCTCTTCTCTGTAATAATTTTCAGGCATTATCCCCTTTATCTCAGGTCTCAACCCACGTGATCACGGGCCGTGACAGGTCGCCTATCAAAAAGGGTGCTTCGTGTTTCGGGTATTCAGTTGTGTTCCAAACCCGATACTCTTGATTCCTAATTTTTTGAATCGAAAACCCCCTAGGTGCTAGCTCCTCCTGATAGGACCCTTTGATTGTGACGTTGGGCTATGACCTGGGCCCCAACTTAGAGCGCTTCGAAAATTCACGCTTCCAGAGGTTTCAAAGCACCACACAATAACTTCCCGAGTTCCTCACTAACGAACTCACGACGTAGGGAGGATCAACCGTCCACGTCTACTCATCATCCAACGACTGACACTCACTATGGAACTTCAGGCATCGTAGCTCCAAGACTTCAAAATTTTGGAGCTTCGGGCCTTCAGGGCTTTGGGAATTTGGGGATTCGGAACTTCAGGTTCCAAAATCTTTCATGCTTGCTTCCTTCCAATATCGCGGCTCCTAAACTTCCAGATTCTCTATCGTTCGGGCACACATAGTATAGTTGTCACCAACTAAGGTGATGGAACGTGGTACACCTAGGAAAGTCCACGTCACCCTAGGCAACGTCATCTGGCCCCAGCATGTATACTCTTTCACTTCTAAACTTTAAACTTCATAAGTTCGAAGCTTCAAAACTTCAAAAGTTCTCCCCTCAACATACTTTAATTCCCGAATGTCAAAATTATGATTTTGTCTTTTGCTTGATCTAACGGTCAAGCTCTCACCTCAAGTATACAACGTAGATCCCTTCCTAGAACTCAGAGCTTTGAACTTCGAAATTTTTTGCCTCAATGCACTCCGCTTCTCTCGATCATCGAACTACAAAATCACAACTTGTCGCGATATTCAACGGTAGGGTTTCTCCCCAGATCTATGGTGTAGATATTTTTCGTACTTCAGAGATTTGGGACTTCGGCCTTTCACTTACCTTTGCATCAAGCTTCTCTGATGTCATCAAGTTTGAAGTGCTTCCAAGTTATCCCTTCTGCACTTTCTCCAGATTTGACGGTCGAAAAAGGGTTTCCTTTCCTTCCGAACAGATCCTATGACCAACACCCCAAGTGTTGAGCTCTCTCTCTCTCTCTGGCCAAATACCATGTCGGTTGCGGTTTATTCTACCGCTACTACTCCTGAGCTTCATAACATGGCCAAGTAACCCCTTGGCACTCGAAAATGTTTCTGAGGTCCAAAATTGGTTCCTCTTAACACAATTTCCACTCAAAACCTTGGTTCTAAAGACCATTGATCCGGCCCATCCATGCTCAACATTGAAACCATGGCTCTAATACCATATTGTAACATCCTCGACCATCAACCCCATTGTCGGGAAACAATACTACGTGGAACAATCTCATACATATATAATATGCATTAAATCAAATTAAAAAATTTAACATAGAGTTATTGTTACCATTAAGAATTAAATAGAATTAGAAACAATTCAAACATGCAACGGAATACATGATCACATTCAAGCATTATTCATAACATAAAATTAAGCACATAAATTGTACTTATCTTTCAACTGGAATAACACCACCAACTGCGTGCATACCTTCCACGAACCTCCCAGCCTTAGACGGCATTGCTCATCACTCTCAATAGTAGGTCACCCTCGAGCTGGGACTAAGATCCACCGGGCAAGGGAATCCTAGGCTAGGAAAGGTCAACAGGAAGACACACAATTTATGAGGAAGGATTCTCTCCCAGGAGCCACTTATGCCCACTACTCACAGACTCTCATTCCCCACATGCCTTTCCAACCCCAAGAGTATAAACCTTCACTATCACATAGGACAATCCTTTGGCTGCTAAACCTCCCTTGCCTTGGGCTTCAACAACAAGTCGGACCAGAATTATCTGAGCTTTGTGGTAGCTATAGGACCCCTTCCAAAATTTCTCACTTCCTCTGTGCACTCTCTCACCTGGAGAGAGTCACTCATAGGCCTGACATCCTGCCTCTTCAACCACAACCACCTCCCTCACCTGGAGAGAGTGTTGCACATAGGACTAAAAACCTGCCTCTTCAACCACAACCACCTCCCTCACCTGGAGAGAGAGTTGTACACAGGCCTGACAACCCGCTTCTTCATCTTTGTTCCAGCACGAGGAAAACAGTAAGGCTCAACAAGGAACTGATGATGGAAAAAACACACACTCAACCAAGGCACTATGCGGCCACAACATCCCACAGTTATAACATACACAACATAGACAATTAGGGTATGCTAAAGTTTCACAGAAGACAACAACCAAAACAGTTAAGCATGAACTTAGATTTGTAGTGTGGATAAACCTGGGTTCACAGGACACATAGGTCGACCTTTCCCTCCCAACTGGTTTCTCAGATTTGCTTGGTTATGCAGAGGTCCAATGCAGAGGTAAAATGGGTTCAGACTGAGGATGCATCAGCTTCTCAGGAAAACATCAAAGGTTGGCCTTACGGTTTCAGTTTTCAGAGCTGTGTGAGGTATGCATAGATCAGACGCAGAGGCAACACGGTTCAGACAATGGACGAAAGAATGGAGGTTGAACCCCCATCACATCTCAATTCTTGGGTTAAATTTCATGTGCCTGGGCCGACACATGTCTCCCATGAAGCTTCATGCACTCCATCAAGTATGCATTCCCTTTTACAGGAACTTAGGATAAAAAATATACCTCTCACACCACTTTGGAATAATAATAAATTATTCAAGGACTTAAGCCCTCAATCTTAGCCCCTCTTCCAACCTTTCATCCCCATCTCCCTTACCTATCCTTGTGGAATATTAGTCCCCCATCACTCTGTATTCATGGTTGGTCATCACACAACGATGTTTATATTTTATTAATGATATGCATAATTACATATACAAAAATCAGGCTCCTGGCCTTTAACACCTAGGCTCTCTGGCCTAAATAACACATATTCCCTCTAGCTTATATACACTTGGCTCACCAGCCTATAAAACATGATTACAATACATAATATAACTAGGGCACGTCCTTGGGGTATTACAATCCCCTCCCCTTATTTTTTCACTGTCCTTAGTGCAGCTTTTACACAACATCAGCAGGATTTTCAAAATCTTCAAAAAGATGCGGGTATTCTGCCCACATAGCATCTTCATGCTTCCATGTTGCATCCTCAGGACCGTACCAGGTCCATTGGACCTTTACAAGCCCTATGGATCGATTCCAGACCTGTTTTCTTTTCTGGTCCAATATGCACACAGGATGCAATTGCAGGACACCTTCTTGCTCCACCTGAATCACATTCCAATCGATTACATGATTAGCATCAGGTATATATTTCTTAAGAAATGAAACATGAAACACATTATGTACAATCATGGATGCAGGTTATGCAAGCATATATGCAACTGGTCGAATCCTTTATAGGATTTCAAATGGCCCACAAAATCTGGCTGCCAACTTGGAGCAGTTTTCCAGCCTCGAGGAACTTGTATCGGCTTTCACTTTCAGGAAAACATGCTCTCCCACTTTAAAATATTTGTGGGTTCTATTTTTATCATCATAAATCTTCTGCCTGTCTTGGACAGCCTTCAAATTTTGTGTAATCTTCAACATTTGTTCTTCCATTTCCTTGAGCAACTCTGGCCCAACCACTTTGTTGTCAGCTGGATTAACCCAGCTTACTGGAGTATTTCACTTTCTACCATAAAGTGCTTCAAATGGGCTCATCTTCAATGATGCTTAATACCAATTGTTGTAGGCGGATTCTACCAATTGTAGGTAGTCTTCCCATTTAGATTGTTTTTCCATCACATACATCCTTAGCATGTCTTCTATTACTCTGTTCACCCTCTCTGTTTGTCCATCGGACTCAGGATGATAAGCAGTGTTGAAGTTCATATTCATTCTGAATCCTTTGAACAACCCCTTCCATAACTTTGAGGTAAATTTCGAGTCCCTGTTAGACACAATTGTCTTGGGAATACCGTGCAATCGTTCTATTTCCCTCATGAAAATATCAACAACGTTAGCTGCCTTGTGAGTAGTCTTTAGTGGAATAAAATGGGCAGATTTCGTAAGCTTGTCCACCACCACCATGATTGAATCATGTTGCTTTCTGGTTCTGGGAAATCCTGTGATGAAATCCATTGTCACCACTTCCCACTTCCACTCAAGAATCAGAAAAGGTTGCACCAACCCTGTTGGGTACCTATGCTCAGCTTTAACCTTCTAGCATTCCATACATCTGGCGATGTATTCAACAATCTCTTTCTTCATACCTGGCCAAAAGTAATGTCTCTTTACTACTACCACAATTTTTTGTTATATAGGGTGTCTTGAATAAGGCACATTATTCATTACATTCAAAATTATAAATTTCAAGTCCTGGACATTAGATATAAAAATTTTGTTCTTGTACAGAAGTGCTTCGTCAGATTCCAATTTATAATTCATCCACTCCATATCTCTCGTGCTTTCTTGTAGGAGATGGGCTTGAACTACTGCATGCCCTCCTCTTGGAGCGACCTCGGGAGTGATGATGGTGTCTACCGACACTCCTTGATCTTCTTCCCTCGGAATTCTTATGACTCCCTGTTTTGCTCGAGTCTCTCTCCTTGTCCAACTTATATTATATTTTCTCCAGACTCTTCATCAACTTTAAGTTGAATTCTCCCTGATGTTCTTTATCTTTCATGAGATTTCTGTTATTTTCTCGGTGAGTTTGGGCATCTTTCTGCAATCTTTCAATGATTTTCATCATGATTCCTTCCTTATCTATCTCTTCTCCATGTCCATTGGAGTTCGATCCTTCAACTCCCAAATGGACATCCATTCCTTTTGCTTCATTCTCTGAACTGGAAGCATTATGTGTGTCTTCCATTTCTCTGCACTCAATATCAATTCTCTACGGTCCTGACACTTGTTGGACTCTGCAAATACAACATGCAGTCAACCAGAATTTGTCAGGCCAACCGTCCTCAACAAATCCCATAGAATTCATAAACCAAACTGATTTAAGAAAGAATTTCGATTTCATTATCTTTATGAGCTCTTCTCTTCTCTGTAACAATTTTCAGGCATTATCCCCTATATCTCAAGTCTCAAACCATGTGATCATGGGTCATGACCACTCACTTATCAAAAAGGGAACTTCCCAACTTCATGTTTCGGGTATTCAGTTGTGGGCCAAACCCGATACTCTTGATTCTCGATTTTCCGAATCGTGAATCTCCTAGGCGCTAGCTCCTCCCGCTAGACCCATTTGATTGTGACGTTGGGATATGACTTGGGACCCAACTTTCGAGCACTTCAGAACTTCACGCTTCAGGAGGTTTCAAATCACCACACAACAACTTTCCGAGTTTCGAACTAACGAACTTGCGACGTATGGCGGATCAACCGTCCACATCTACTCAGTATCCAATAGCTGGCACTCGCTATGGAACTTCAGGCATCGGAGCTCTAAGACTTCAGAACTTCAGAGCTTCGGGCCTTTGGGGCTTTGGGACTTCAGGGATTCAGATCTTCAGGTTCTGGAAGCTTTCATGCTTGCTTCCTTCCAATATTGTGACTCCCAAACTTCCAACTTCTCTATCCTTTGGGCCCACATAGTGTAGTTGTAACTGACTAAGATGATGGCACGTGGTATGCCTAGGAAACTCCATGTTACCCCAGGCGACATCATTTGGCACCACCACGTCTACTCTTTCACTTCGAAACTTCGGACTTCTAAAGTTCAGAGCTTCGAAACTTCAGAAGTTCTCCCCTCAACATACTTTAATTCTCCTGAACGCTAAAATTACAATTTTATCTTTTGGTTGATCTAACGGTCAAGCTCTCCCCTTAGATCTACAATGTAGATATCTTTCGGGACCTCAGATCTTTAGACTTTGGAAGTTTGTGGCTCAGCACACCCCTCTTCTCTCGATCGTTGAACTCCGAAATCACAACTTTCTATGTTATCTAACGGTAGGGTTTCTCCCCAGATATACAGTGTAGATATTTTTTGGACTTCGGAGCTTTAGGACTTCGGCCTTTCACTTACCTTTGCATCAAGATTCTCTGATGTCACAAAGTCTGAAGTGCTTCCAGGTTAGCCCTTCTACACTTTCTCCAGATCTAACGGTCCAAAAATGGTTTCCTTTCTTTCCGAACAAATCCTATGACCCACACCCCAAGTGTTGAGCTCTCTCTCTCTCTCTCTCTGTGGCCAAATACCATGCCGGTTGCAATTTATTCTACTAATACTACTCATAATATTTGTAACAAATCCAAGTAACCCCTTGGAACTTGGAAATGTTTATGAGGTCCAAAATTGGTTTCTCTTAACACGATTTCCACTTGAAACCTTGGTTCCAAATACCACTTATCCGGCCCATCCAAGCTCAGTGTTGAAACCATGGATCTGATACCATATTGTAACATCCTCGACCATCAACCCCACTATCGGGAAACACTACTACACAGAACAATATCATACATATATAATATGCATTAAATCAAATTAACAAATTTAACATAGAGTTATTTTTACCATTCAAAATTAAATAGAATTAACATCAATTCAAACCTGCAATGGAATACATGATCACACTCAAGCATTATGCATAACATAAAATTAAGCACATAAATTATACTTATCTTTCAACTGGAATAACACCACCAATTGCGTCCATACCTTCCACGAACCTCCAAGCCTTAGACCACGTTTCTCATCACGCTCAGCAGTAGGTCACCCCCAAGCTGGGACTGAGCTCCATCGGGTAAGGGAATCCTAGGCTAGGCAAGGTCAACATGAAGACACGCATTTTATGAGGAAGGGTTCTCTCCCAGGGGCCACTTATGCCCACTTCTCACAAACTCTCATTCCCCACATTCCTGTCCCACCCCAGGAGTATACACCTTTACTGTCACACATGACAGTCCTTCAACTGCTAAACCTCCCTTGCCTTGGGCTTCAGCAACAAGCCAGACTGCAATTCTTCGAGCTCTGTGTCAGCTACAAGACCCCTTACAGGAGTTATCACTTCCTCCATGCACTCTCTCGCCTAGAGAGAGTTTCTCATAGGCCTGAAAACCTTCCTCTTAAACCACAACCACCTCCCTCAGCTGGAGAGAGTGTTGCACACAGGCCTGACAACCTGCATCTTCAACCACAACCACCTCCCTCACCTTGAGAGAGAGTTGCAAAAAATCCTGACAACCTGCTTGTTTAGCTTTGTTCCATCACAAGGAGGACACTAGTAAGGCTCAGCAAGGAAAAACTGACGACAAAAAACACACTTAGCCAAAGGACTGCGTGGCCACAACAACCCACAGTTATAACACACATGGCATAGACAATTACGGTATGCTCAGGTTTCACATAAGACAACAACTAAAACAGTTAAGAATGAACTCGTATTTACATTGTGGATAAACCTAGGTTCACAGGACATACAGGTTGGCCTTTCCCTCCCGACTGGTTTCTCAGATGCGCATGTTTATGCAAAGATCCAGTGCAAAGGTAAAACGGGTTTAGATTGAGGATGCGTCGGCTTCTCAGGAAAACATCACAGGTTGGCCTCACGGTTTCAGGTTTTAGATCTTCATAAGGTATGCAGAGATCAGACGTAGAGGCAACACAGTTTAGACAACGGACAAAATAATGGAGGACGAAGCCCCATCACGGCTCAATTCTTGGGTTAAATTTCATGTGCTTGGGTCGACACATGTTGCCCATGAATCTACATGCACTCCATCAAGTATGCGTTCCCTTTTCCAGGAACTTAGGATAAAAAATATACCTCTCACACCACTTTGGAATAATAATAAATTATTATTCAAGGACTTAAGCCCTCAAGATTAACCCCTCTTCCAAACTTTCATCCCCCTCTTTCTTCGTGGTCGGTTGGCACGCAACGATGTTTATATTTTATTAATGATCTGCAAAATTACATATACAAAAATCAGACTCCTAGCCTTTAGCACCTAGGATTTCTGGCCTAAATAACACATAAGCCCCCCAACTTATATACACATTTCTCACCATCCTATAAAACATGATTACAATACATAATATAGCTATGGAACATCCTTGGGTTATTACAATCCCCTCCCCTTATTTTTGGATTGTCCTCAGTGCAACTTTTACACATCATCAACGAGATTTTCAAAATCTTCAAAAAGATGCGGGTATTCGACCCGCATAACATATTCATGGCCCCATGTCGCGTCCTCGAGACCGTACAAGGTCCATAGGACCTTTACAAGCTCTATGGCTCAATTCCGGAGTTGTTTGATTTTTCAGTCCAATATGCGCACAGGATTCAGTTGCAGGACACCTTCCTGCTCCATCTGAATCACATTCCAATCAATTACATGATTAGCATCAGATATATATTTCTTAAGAAATGAAACATGAAAAACATTATGTACATTCATGGATGTAGGTAATGCAAGCATATATGCAACTGGCCCAATCCTTTCTAAGATTTCAAATGGCCAACAAAATCTGGCTGCCAACTTGGAGGAATTTCCCATCCTCGAGGAACTTATATTGGCTTTCACTTTCAGGAAAACATTCTCTCCCACTTTAAACTCTTCGTGGTTTATGTTTTTATCGGCATAACTCTTATGCCTGTCTTGGGCAGCCTTCAAATTCTGCTTAATCTTCAACATTTGTTCTTTCATTTCCTTGAGCAACTCTAGCCCAACTACTACCTTGTCAACTAGATTATCCCATCTTACTGGAGTATTGCACTTTCTTCCATAAAGTGCTTCAAATGGGATCATCTTCAACGATGTTTGATACCCATTGTTGTAGGCTAATTCTATGAAGTGTAGGTAGTCTTCCCATTTAGATGGTTTGTCTATCACATACATCCTTAGCATGTCTTCTATTACTTTGTTCACCCTCTTTGTCTGTCCATCAGACTCAGGATGATAAGTAGTGTTAAAGTTCAGATTCATTCTAAATCCTTTGAACAACCCCTTCCATAACTTTGAGGTAAATTTTGAGTCCCTGTCAGACATAATTGTCTTGGCAATACCATGTAATCGTGTTATTTCCCTCATAAAAATATCAGCAACGTTAGCTGCCTTGTGAGTAGTCTTTAGTGGAATAAAATGGGTAGCTTTCGTAAGATTTTCCACCACCACCATGATTGAATCATGTTTCTTGTCGGTTCTAGGCAATCTTGTGATGAAATCCATTGTCACCACTTCCCACTTCCACTTAGGAATGGGTAAAGGCTGAAACAACCATGTTGGGTGCCTATGCTCATCTTTAACCTTCTGGCATTCCATACATCTGGCGATGTATTCAACAATCTCTTTCTTCATACATGGCCAAAAGTAATGTCTCTTTACTACTGCCACAATTTTCTCATATCCAGGGTGCCCTACATAAGGCACATTGTGCATTTAATTCAAAATTATAAATTTCAAGTCCTGGACATTAGGTATAAAAATTTTGTTCTTGTATAGAAGTGTTCCGTCAGTTTCCAATTTATAATTCTCCACTTTATGTGGCATCTTACCTTTCTATATATTTGCTACCAAATCCCTATACTGCAAATATGTATTTGCAGCCTCTAAAATTCTTCCTTTAATATCATTTTGGTACATGCTAATGGTTGTAGCATGTAATTCATGCACTCTCCTGCGTAGTGCATCAACCACTTTGTTTTCCTTTCCTTTGATATGCTTGATATCAAAGTCATACTCACAAAGAAACTCCAACCACCTACTCTGTCTAGAATTCAAGGTTGGCTGATCAAACAAATACTTTAGACCGTTATGTTCTGTCCTCGGTTCGAACCTCCTTCCCATGAGGTAATTCCTCCATTTCCTTAGAGCATGTACTATGGCTGCCAACTCCAAATCATGATTTGCATAGTTCCTTTCATGCTCTTTCAACTTTCTGGATTCATAAAAAATTACGAATCCCTTCTGACTAAGGACTCCTCCTAGTCCTTCTTTCCATGCATCTGTACACACTACAAAGTCTTCCTTTGGATCTAACATTTATTCTCCTTCCTTTGTAAGGAAGTGATAGGGTGAGCTATCCTTGAGAATCCCGCAATGAACCTTCTATAATAACCATCTAGACCCATAAAGGATATAACTTATGTCACATTCCTTGGCACTGGACATTTTCTGATGGCCTCAATCTTCTCAAGATCCACAACTATCCCATCCTTTGAGGTGATATGCCCCAAGTAATGGATCTGCTTTTGATAAAATGAGCATTTTCTCAACTTGGCATACAGTTGGTTCTCCCTTAGCACCTGCAACACCATCCTCAGATGTTGTTCATGCTCTTCCTCCGAATTGGAATACACCAAGATGTCATCCACAAATACTATGAAAAATGTTTCTAGATATTCCCTAAACACACCATTCATTAGGCACATAAAAACAGAAGGTGCATTTGAAAACCCAAATGGTACCATTGTGAATTCATAGTGACCATACCTTGTTCTGAAGGAGGCCTTGCTGATGTCTTCATCCTTTATTCTTACCTGGTGATAACCCTATCTAATATCTATTTTAAAAAATATTTTAGCATCCTTCAACTGGTCAAAAAGATCATTGATCCTCGGCATAGGATACTTGTTCTTAACAGTCACTTTGTTCAATTGTCTGAAATTGATACACAATCTCAGTGTTCCATCCTTCTTCTTCATGAATAGGACTGGGGCTCCCCAAGGTGACACACTTGGGCATATATACCCTTTCTTTAGAATCTCTTCAAGCTACAATTGTAGTTCTTTCAGCTCTGGTGTACTCATTCTGTAAGGAGATTTTGATACTGGATCTGCTCCAAGCATCAAGTTCATAGAGAAGTCAATATCTCTTCTCGGGGGTAGTTCGGGTACCTCCTGAAATACATCTTCAAACTCCTTTAGTACTGCATGGTATTCGATATTTGACACCTTATCCTCAAGTGCTTCCTCCAAGTGGGCTGCAAATAATTGATAGCCTTTCCAGAAGCACTTCTTCAGTTGCATTGCTGATATTTCTCTGACAACAACAACTCTAGGAATTCCTTGGACTGTTTTTCGATTTCCTTCTTCATCCAGGCAAGTGAATGCAGAAAATCCAAGATGGAATGGTGTTGTTCCAACCAATCCATCCCAATTAGACAGTCATAAGAACCTAAAGGAATAATATTCAATTCATCCTTTGTGCTCAGTCCATTCATGTCCACTAGATATGACTTAACTAACTCAGTGACTTTCCTCTTGGTTCCTATAGCCAAATGCATTAACCAAGACTTTTAATGTTTTCTTCTCGACAATTGAAAAATTTCCACCACTCTAGGATATATATAACTACGGCTAGCCTCTAAATCAATTAAAATAGTAAAGGCATGGTTTTTTATCATACCTTCCACTTCAATCATGTGCGATTGATATTCTGCTTGCTTGTTGTCCAGGGCTGCATAGATCCTTGGTATTCTACTGCCCATGTCCTCCACTATTTCAACTTGCTGAACGTTATGGAAAAATATCACTTTGCCATTTTTGTGGGGACAATATTTGTACTTATGGTTTCCCTAAAAGCCCCAACACTAAATGGGCATCTGCCTTGGCCTTTATCCCCCTACGTCAGCCGTTCTCGGCTCTCTAAACAATGGTTTTCCTTGAGGAGTGTTTCTGAAAAAGGGAGGTTTTTTTCCCTTCTACCTATGTTCTTTATTAAACTTCTTTTGGTCATCCTAAGCCTTTCGGAAAGTAGGCTTCTCTCTTTGTTGCTCATATAAGAATTTTTCTCTTCTTATCATTTCTTCCATAGTTTTTGGGTCATCATACTGAATATTGTCCCCAATGAAAGGTGGAAGTCCACTTAGATACCTTTGAATCTTGACAGTATCATCTTTGATGAACGAAACATACTTCAATAACTCCAAAAACTTTCATTCGTATTCATCAATGGTCATGTTGCCCATCTTGAGTTCAAATAACTCTTTCATCTTTCTGTAATAGTATCTTTTAATCAAGTATTTATTCTTGAAATACCTCTTGAATGATTTCCAAGTGATATCTTTCTCTCTAATGTGTTGCACCTGCACAAGTTGATCCCACCACATGGATGCTTTTCCTTTCAATTGATACATTTAAATTCTTCCTTCTGCATAGGAGGAATAATTCTGCAGTTGGAAATATTTTCTCATGCCAAGCAACCATGTTTCGGCATCTTACTCCTTCTTGTGTTCTCCTTCAAATGTAGGAGGCTTAATATTGTTCATTTCTCCCTTCAGTTCATCCACTCTAGATCTCTCGTGCTTTTTGGTAGGAGATGGGCTTGAAATACTGTGTGCCCTCCTCTTTGAGCGACCTTGGGAGTGATGATGGTGTCTACCAACACTCCTTGATATTATTCCCTCAGAAGTCTAGTGACTCCTTGTTTTTCTCAAGTCTCTCTCCTTGTCCAACTTCTTTTCTATTCTCTCCAGACTCTTCATCAACTTTAAGTTGAATTATCCCTGATGTTCCTTAGATTTCATGAGATTTTTTCTATCTTCCCGGTGAGTTTGGGCATCTTTCTGCAATCTTTCAGTGATTTTCATCATGTTTCCTTCCTTCTCTATCTCTTCTCCATGTTCGTTGGAGTTCGATCCTTCAACTCCCAAATGGGCATCCATTCCTTTTGCTTCATTCTCTGAACTGGAAGCATTCTGTGTGTCTTCCATTTCTCTGCACTCAGTGTCAATTTGGTACGGTCCCGACACTCATTGGACTCTGCAAACACAACATGCAGTCAACCAGAATTTGCCAGGCCAACCGTCCTGAACAAATCCCACAGAATTCATAAACCAAACTGATTTAAGAAAGTGTTTCGATTTCATTATCTTTTTGAGCTCTTCTCTTCTCTGTAATAATTTTTAGGCATTAGCCCCTTTATCTCGGGTCTCAACCCACGTGATCATGGGCCGTGACCACTCGCCTATCAAAAAGGGCACTTCACGACTTCACGTTTTGGGTATTCAGCTATGGGCCAAACTCGATACTCTCGATTCCCGATTTTTCGAATCGCGAATATCCTAGGTGCTAGCTCCTCCTGCTAGGCCCCTTTGATTGTGACATTGGGCTATGACCTGGGCCCCAACTTCCGAGATCTTCGAAACTTCACGCTTCAAGAGGTTTCAAAGCACCACACAACAACTTCTCGAGTTCTGAACTAACGAACTCGTGACATAGGGAGAATCAACCTTCCACGCATACTCAACATCCAATGGCTAACGCTCACTATGTAACTTTAGGCATCGGAGCTTCGAGACTTCCGAACTTTGGAGATTCGGGGCTTCAGGACTTCAAGGATTCAGAACTTTAGGTTCCGAAAGCTTTCATGCTTGCTTAATTCCAATCTCGCGACTCCTGAAGTTTCGACTTCTCTATCCTTCGGGCCCACATAATACATCTGTCACCGACTAAGGAGATGGCATGTGGTACGCCTAGGAAAGTCCACATCACCCTAGGTGATGTCACATGACCCCTCCATGTCTACTCTTTCACTTCGAAACTTTAGACTTCAGAAGTTCGTAGCTTTGGAACTTCGGAAGTTCTCCCCTCAACATACATTAATTCTCCCGAACGTCGAAATTACAATTTTCTCTTTTTCTTGATCTAACGGTCAAGCTCTCCCCTCAGATCTATGGTGTAGATATATTTTGGGACCTTGGAGCTTCAGACTTCAGAATTTTGTGCCTCAGTGCACCCTGCTTCTCCCGATCGCCGAACTCTGAAATCACGACTTGCTGTGATATCCAGCGGTATGGTTTCTTCCCAGATCTACGATGTAGATATTTTTCAGACTTTAGAGCTTCAGGACTTTGGCCTTTCACTTACCTTTGCATCAAGCTTCTTCAATGTCGCGAAGTTCGAAGTGCTTCTAGGTTATCCCTTCTGCACATTCTCCATATTTGATGGTCGAAAAAGGGTTTCCTTTCCTTTCGAACAGATCCTACGGCCCACACCCCAAGTGTTGGGCTCTCTCTCTCTGTGGGAAAATACCACACTGGCTGTGGTTTATTCTATCGCTCCTAGTCCTCAGCTTCATAACATGGCCAAGTAACCCCTTGGCACTCGAAAATGTTTCTGAGGTCCAAAATTGGTTCCTCTTAACATGATTTCCACTCGAAACCTTGGTTCCAAAGACCACTTATCCGACCCATCCAAGATCAGTGTTGAAACCATGGCTCTGATACCATATTTTAACATCCCCGGCCTTCAACCCCACTTCCGGGCAACGCTACTACGCGGAAAAATATCATACATATATAATATGCATTAAATCAAATTAACAAATTTAACATAGAGTTACTGTTACCATTCAGAATTAAATAGAATTAACATCAATTCAAACCTGCAATGGAATACATGATCACATTCAAGCATTATGCATAACATAAAATTAAGCACATAAATTATACTTATCTTTCAACTGGAATAACACCACCAACTGTGTCCAGACCTTCCACGAACCTCCCAGCCTTAGACCACATTTCTCATCACTCTCAGTAGTAGGTCACCCCTGAGCTAGGACTAAGCTCCATTGAGCAAGGGAAACCTAGGCTAGGTAAGGTCAAGAGGAAGACACATAGTTTATGAGGAAGGATTCTCTCCCAAGAGCCACTTATGCCCACTGCTCACAGACTCTCATTCCCCACATGCCTGTCCCACCCCAGGAGTATACACCTTCACTATCACACAAGACAATCCTTCGGCTGCTAAACCTCCCTTATTTTGGGCTTCAACAACAGGTCGAACTTGAATTCTCCGAGCTCTATGGAAGCTATAGGACCCCTTCCAGGAGTTCTCACTTCCTCCATGCACTCTCTCACCTGGAGAGAGTCACTCATAGGCCTGACAACCTGTCTATTCAACCACAACCACCTCCCTCACCTGGAAAGAGTGTTGGACATAGGCCTGACAACCTACCTCTTCAACCACAGCCACCTCCCTCAACTTGAGAGAGAGTTGCAGACAAGCCTGACAACCTGCTTCTTCAGACTCGTTCCAACACAAGGAGGACAATTGTAAGTCTCAGCAAGGAAAAAATGACGGTAGAAAAAAACACTCAACCAAGGCACTGTGTGGCCAAAACAACCCATGGTTATAACATACATGGCATAGACAATTATGGTATGCTCAGGTTTCATAGAAGACAACAACCAAAACATTTAAGCACAAACTCGAATTTACAGTGTGGATAAACATGGGTTCATAGGACACACGGGTTGGCCTTTCCCTCCCAACTAGTTTCTCAGATGCGTGTGGTTATGTAGAGGTCCAAAACAAAGTTAAAACGGGTTCAGACTGAGGATGCATCGGCTTCTCAGGAAAACATCACAGGTTGGCCTCATGGTTTCGGGTTTCAAAGCTGCGTGAGGTATGCAGAGATCAGAAGCAAAGGCAACATGGTTCAGACAGAAGATGGAAGAATGGAGGATGAAGCCCCATCATGGCTCCATTCCTGGGTTAAATTTCATGTGCCTGGGTTGACACATGTCTCCCATGAAGCTACATGCACTCCATCAAGTATGTGTTCCCTTTTCCAGGAACTTAGGATAAAAAATATACCTCTCACACCACTTTGGAACAATAATAAATTATTATTCAAGGACTTAAGCCCTCAATATTATCCCCTCTTCCAACATTTCATCCCCCTCTCCCTTACCTAGCCTTGTGGAAGCTTAGTCCCCCATCACTCTTTCTTCATGGTTGGTCGGCACGCAGCGATGTTTATATTTTATTAATGATCTGCATAATTACATATACAAAAAATAGGCTCCTGGCCTTTAACACCTAGGCTCTCTGGCCTAAATAACACATAATACCACCAAATTATATACACTTAGCTCATCAACCTATAAAATATGATTATAATGCATAATATACTGGGGCACGTCCTTGGGGTATTACATGATGTACTGGTCTTCATAGTTTCCAACAGGGTAATATTGTTTGTTGACCACATCCAAAAAAAAATCCCAAGTGGGCTCAGCCCCATATATTCCAGACTCCTCTATGAAACTCTTCTCCCAGTAATTTTCCCACCAATGTTTGACATGGGGGAGAGCCTTAAGGAGTGCGAAGATGATATTTCCTTTGTTGGAAAAATTGTGAACATAGAAATAACCTTCTAACAGATTTAACCATTTGTCTAGGGAATCCGCATCTATCTGACCTTCAAATATAGGAATATCAAAATTGACATGTGCCTTGAAAGGTGAGGTGCCTCCAAAGTGGTCAATTGATGAATATTCTCCTGATGCTATCGAAAGCCGTTGAAGGATGTGAGAAAAAATCTCCATCATTTCGTCCCTTTGTCGCGTGAGAGCTTGCTCAAGAAACATATTGATAGAATCGTCTGCTCTGTCGTTTTTATTTTCTTCTACCATGGAGGGTTTATTGGGTGTGCGAGAGTGATTTTCCTCAAGAGAGACAAGCTCGAGACCCAACTTTCTATACTCAGACCTCGTCGAGTAAATGCACTAAAAAATGATCAAGAGTAGCCTGCTCTGATACCACTGACCCGGATTATTTTTGGCACGAAATGAGAGCGGAGATATAATAAATAAATGTACATAGCTATTTCGGATATCCAATAATATAATGAAAATGTATCAGAGTTTCAACCATAAACACAGAGATACAGTAATACACAATTTTCTATTAATAAGCGAAAATGTACAAAGACTGTAAAATACAGAGTGAAAGACTCACTAGAATGGTGGAATCTTATCTCTAAGAAGATATGTGTCTGCTACTCGCATTCGCAAGAATACAATTTTACAATGAGGCTCCAAAGGCATTTTTATCATAAATAAAATCCAAAACCCCAACCCCGGAAGATGAAAATCCAACAGTTTTGTGGACCCCGTTTTGGGTAGTTTGGTGTATCAACTTCTCGGGGGCGTAACTTTAGCATACAATCTCTGTTTGGGGTGCATGATAGCTAGTTGGAAAGGTATCATCAAGGAGATTCATTTTGGGGGCTCAGTTAGAGCCTTTAGCTATCGTTGAGAATCTCGATCCCGAAAAAACTTCATTCGGGCCCTCAAAATGGCCCTGGAAGTTAAAAACTACTAAAAATAGTAAATTACCAAAATTGCCAGAAATTGTTTTGAGCCAGTTGGAAAAGTTGGGTGGTCACCGATATCCACCTGGATCAAGACTCCTCTCAATGAGAAAAACCAAATCCAAGCAAGAGAACTCTCAAAAGATAAAAATTCAAGTTTCCCAAGGCAATGATTTTATATCTCCAAAGCAAAAACTTGATGACTAGTTCTCTTAATTATTGGGTTAATGGGGTCATGAAAAGAAAGATCTAGAAAAGATATCTTCTTGGGGGTGTAATCCCTTTTACTTCCCAAGGAAATTTCCTTTGGTTAGGGTTTAAGCTAAGAGGGTGTATGCCCTTATACTTATCTTAGAAAACCCTTGTTTAACCAATAACATGAAGTATAAAATGATGAAGAATATGGTTGGGGTGTATGCCCTTATCATTCCCACCTAGCTCATAGCACAGTAACCTTGACTTGAAACAAATTATAGAATGAGAGTAAAAACCATACCAATTCAAGGAAATATTCCAAGATAATCCACCACAATATCAAGAGATAATCCTTCCAAGGCTAGCACATCACTCCCATCAACCATAAAATCAAGAGATAACCATAAACAAGAGCCAAAAGAGACAATATTTCCAAATATAGCGAAAAATTCAGACCAATACTTCTCACAATGAGGGAGAGTTATGTTTAAATGAGATCTTATGATCTCTTATTTATACAAAATGTCACCAAGGTGACTCATCCACAAATTAAGGGGTAAACCACAAGACAGGGGGTGAACGACGTTAATATTTCCCACTTTAAGAAATTAATATTAAACAATTCATCTAAAGTTTCACTTTTTGCACAAATAAACCCTAATTTTACATGGATGTCTCCCCTTTAGGGGATGTTTTTCCACTTTGAAGAAGTCATTGGTGTTGGAGAAGCATGATTAGGCCTCGAAATGCCACATGTCAAGTGTCTAGATGATCTCATCATGGTGAAGACCCTTTTATCCTCAAAACTTCCATGTGTATTTGAGTGGCACCTCACCACCAAGCCCTAACCCCCCTAGGTGATGCCATGCCTCTAGAAGTGATGTTTTTCCTCTCCTAGGAAAAATGTTTGGCATGTGCGGGATAGGCTATGTCATCCAAGTCATCATCAAGGCCTTCCAAGTCTGATATTTATCATCTGGCATGTGGGCCCTTGCAATCCAAACTGTGGGCTTGTAGCCCCATGGAAGCCTAAAGCTAGGCTTGTTCTCCCAAAACTATCCACCAACCAGATCCTGCAAACACAAATGAGCATGCCCTCCAAGGATCTCAATTCATAACATAATGATAAGTGAATCCAATCAATAAATGAGCCATCTAAGCATGTGCATCAAATATCACTATATCAAACAATTAATTCCTCAAAGACACTATGCAACTTGTCAAGCTTGAATATGGGAGGGTTGACGAGGTGTCCTATTTGGTTGATCTTTCCCTAGGTAAAGGAGAGTTTCCAAGAGATCCCTCTCTAATCCATGTAAAGTGGATGAATTGGTTGGGTTCAAGACTCAATGGGCATAGGGATCATGACATACAAGGGGTCATAGTGTCTCATTCATGGGTTCATTTGTAGAGGTGTGTGGTACGTTCATTCGCAATGCACTTTTTCCAAGCCCTTCAATTGCCTTTTATCTTTCTTTATTTGTATTTTCTTTCAATATAGAATAATAAGAGATTGAAGGTCGCTACCCTGGCGTGGTGACCAGATGATGGCAATGTCACCCACAAACACCTAGTGAAAATGAGAAGGTTAGCTCGTGATGAGAGTGTTGGGTATGTGTTATATTATCTGCATGAGTAGTAATGTCTACGTTGTGCTGGGTGCGTAAGGTGGTTTGAGGGGGGGAGAAATCCCCTCGCATGGGGGTTCGGGGGCAGCACCCTCGAGAAAAAAAATTATGCCTCGAGAAATGTGTCGCATTTTTGGGTTGTTTTTCGGCACATGGTTTTTGCCGATGGTTTTCTATTTCTGGTTCAGGAATTATGGTTGTTGACTAATCCAGGTCATTGGGTTAGGGTTTTGGATGCCACTGGCTCTTATATGTATATTGTAAATTGTAAACAATGTAACACTATGAATGAATATAGAAGATGTTGGTTTTCCCGGTTTGAGTTTTTAGGGGAAAAATATCTATGTAATGTTTGTATTTTCCATTGTATGTTTTATATTCTTTTACTGAAAATATGTTTGAAGTAAATATTGTACAAGGTTAAAATCTACATTTGGTATCAGAGCTTTTTTGGCTTCAGAGGGACACCTTTGTGGTCAAGGGTTTGGCTCGGGACTGTGATAACCCTTGTTACAGTGGGAGATCTGTGGTATTGATTTTTCAGGTGAAAAGAAATGGCGAGCAATTCAAAAATGGAGATCGAGAATTTTAATGGGAAATGTTTTGAGATTTGGAAGCTCAAGATGGAAGATCTATTGGTGGACAAATATTAGTGGATCATGGTATATCCATGTACTGCACCTACAGGAACTTCAGCAGATGACTGGAAAAAGTTCGATCGGAAGGCAAAGAGCACAATCCAACTATGTCTCTCAGATTCAGTATTACTGAATGTGTCAAAGGAAGCTACAGCCAAGGATTTGTGGGATAAGTTGGGGAAGTTGTATCAGTCTAATTCCCTAGTGAATAAACTATTCATGTGAAAGAAGTTGTATAACGTGAGGATGAGAGATGGAGACTCGGTGGTAGAGCATTTGAATGCCTTCAATACCGTGGTAAGTCAATTAGTGTTTGTTGAGATTAAAATTTTCAGATGAAGATAAATGTATTAGTTTATTGTGTTCTTTACCAGACTCGTGGGATAGTCTGGTTGCGTCCATAGGTAGTAATACAACTTCCTTGAAGTTTGATGAAGTGGTCTCATCCTTATTGTCGAAGGAGATGAGACGAAAGAATATGGAAGAACATAGCACAAATACATTATTTGCAAGAGCACGTTCCCAGGAAAGAAATAGATCTAAGTTATCAAGTGGGAGATCTAAGTCTAAGGGTAGATCTAAATCTCCTGGAAATTTTTTAAAGGTATGTTGAATATGTGGAAGAGAAGAGCAGCGTTAGTCTCTAATTTTTTATTTTGATTTTGTGAGAAACCCTAATCCCAAACCCTTCCTACCTGCACTTCATTATCTGCTTCCATTTGATTTTAATCATTGTTTTTAGCTTGTTATGGTTTGCATTTCAACTTTTTTGAATAATTTATTTAAGTTTGGAATTGTAAGACATGGTTTTAAATGATGTGTCACTTTATATGCCTGTTTGAACTTTACAAATTTAAATTATGCTAAGTCATTAATAGCGCTACTGGAATAGCATTATTCCCGTAGCGCAAAGATAATCATGCCTTAATATGCGCCCATCACCTAGATTTTGTTATGATGACACAGATCATGGTTTGAGAGTTTGCATGTGTCCCACAATAGCTTTGGAATCATTTTTTGATTCAAACCATTACATGATCGGATTTCTCTATACCCGCAAAGGACCCATTTCAAATTGTCCAATTCTCAACGATCATTATATTGAACCTGTCACTCTATGTCTGATTTTACTGAATTTTAGGTACATGTATTTGCTCGGAAGAACAGTTATATACTAACAGATTGTAGGTGGAAAATTCGGAATCTGAATCATGCCAGTTATAGTATTGTGTTTTGATGGCACCTAAGAGAAGCAGACAGGGAGTCAAACTAGAACCCGAGGGTGCTGAACTCCTTGAAGCTTATCCTCATATGGCTCAAAGGTTCAGAGATGCTGGGTAGTTTGAATTCCTTACCACTTTTCAAGGTTACGACGAGCAGGTCTCCATGGAGTTTGCACTGAACTTTGATGGTCACGAGGTGGAGATCGGGAAGATGTTGATGCTGGTGACAGAACAAACAATTGCTAAAGCTTGTAGATTGGTGGTTGGAGGAGAAATATGGTGGAAGAAATACCATGTGGTTATAGAGTTTGTCAATCAATTCCTTCTTCCAGATAAGAAAAATCTAAATTGGAGAAGGGGAGTTCCTCGCAGTTGGATTAGACCTGAATGGCACATTGCTCTGATCATTATCCATAGGTATATCACCTGTGAAGGTAGATTTTCACTAGTCTATATCTACCACATTAGGATATTAATGCATCTAAATGGTGATTATCCCTTAAATATGCCTTACTTTCTACTCAAAAGCTTGACAAAGATGTCAAAGAGAGTGCAATCACTCTCCACCAATGCAAAGAGCAACATGTTTCATCAAGTCTTAATTAAGACTTTAGTTATGTCATATTTGAGAGAATTACAGAAGACCTAGAGATGGCTCATGCAATCCTTAAATCATAACACACGGTCCAACAAACAGGAGGGGAAAGGAAAAAATAGTGTTACACAGAAACAAAATATTTCAATTGATGAAACCCCTGTTAAAGAAGAAATGCCTAATATCAGGGTGTCGAGGAATAACAGAGGTAAAAGACCTAAGTTGGATCCAAAAATTGAAATATTTTCTGAGGAAGATGTTAAAGGGGAAGAAGATTTAGATGAAGATTTTAATACTCAAACTACAGTCAAGCATGAATCCCCATCAACTAGTAAAAGGGGCATTGCAGTCAAAAGGACAAAGGATAAAGGTGTGTCTGCGTCTCAATAACCTAGAAGGAATTCTACTAGGGTTACCAACAAGTATAGGTTGAATTCTAAAGCCATGTATAATCCATCGATCAAAGAAGAAAACGTCATATTTATAGAATATCATTCTGAAGATGTTGAAGCAGGTACCAGGAAAAAGGCAAAAGGAACTCCATTGCTTAAGAAACCAGTAAAAAGTTTTTTTCATCATCTACAGGACCTGTAACGAGAGCTACAACCAGATTGGCAAAAGCTAAATAAATTGCTAAAGGTATCAGTGAGATTCCTGAGAATAAAAAGGATTACCTTGTAGACTCAGATCACATATCAGATGTGCCTGAAGCCATGGATTTAGAAATTTCTGATGAAGAACATAGCTTAGGATTGGTTTCTAAATACCGAGTTAAATCGAAAGAACCCAAGGTTGCCTTAAATCTGAATGAGCCTGCACCTTTTGAAGAGTTCTCAAAATTCAGGGTTAAAATCAGAACTAATAAAGAAAGGATCAAGGAATTCCATAAAACAGTGAGACAATTGAAGAAAGAAAAGGCACAAATAGAACAATGGAATGCTCGTCAGCAAGAAAGGATTCAAGGTTTCAAAAAGAAGAAAAAAGAGCAAAGGGAGTTGCTCAAAGAACTCAGAGAAATAAACTTCAGACTCTAGTCGCACAATGTCGTGCTTACCACAAAGCTCAAACAGAAAAATGTTAAAGCTACTATTGTGATTATATCCTAAAGGTTTCATGAAGATTGCTACAATCATAATTTTGATGTTTTCCAAGAAATATGGCAGTGTCTACTCGTTTTTGGCCTGTGAAATGCAAAGACCTCGAACTGTATGACTAGATCAAACTAATCCCTATTTTGTAGAATCAAATGTAATGCTGGCAATATCATACAATATCAAGTTGTTGAGCAATGATCTATTTTTGGATTATAAAAGCTCTTTTTGAGCTAACTTCCCTAGTAAATAGATACTATTCGGATCTAGTCATTAAAAGTACACTAGATGATAGGATCTGGAGGTTTTATGGACAGTTTAAATAGGCAGAGGAAAGATTGTGTTCAGGTCAAAAAATTGGAGATCCAAAGGACTTATCTGAAAAATCCTTGTAAGGCATTATTATTCTATTTGACACTTAATAGCAAAGGCATATGGACGGTTAGACACTCTTTTCTACTCTATTTTCGTTCTTCATGCTTGAATTCATTATTCAGATTGAAATGCTTTTGTTTCTTGATTGTTAATTAATACAGTGAAAAATTTACTGTGGAAATTATTTTCAAGTTTTGATATCAAACTGATGGTCTTGTTTCTTTATGATATTCTGAGACAAGAATTTATGTGAAGTTGACAAATTTGAAGCTTCCTCCTCTCTTTTCTTATTGGTCTAATTCATCTATGTGACTACCTTTTAACCAGTCAATGGGATATGCTATGTTCTGATTGTGATTTTCATGTTATGCTATACTCTTGAGCCAGTTTTCAACCACCTTACCCCAAAAAACAAATCATTAAAACCTTTAAAACACTTTGCAATAAATTGATGATGCCCTAGCTTGCACCCTCTCACATTCAATGAAACTTTAGGGACTAACATTTTTGGCGTCGTTGCCGGGGACGAAGAAACGATGATATCTTCCCTAGGGAAATAACAAGATTAGATTCAGATCTTGATTGTGAACAAGATTTTGGACATTATTTAAGATTGTGATTATTCACCTGGCAACTCCTCTGTGGTAATTCTGGCTCCTAAAAGAGAAGGTAAAGGATCTAAAACTCCTCTAACTTCTTCATCATCTACTAAGAGACCAATAACCAGGAAAAATCCAAATCCTGAGCCTGTTGCAGCAGTTCCAGATCCTGGAAAGTTACTAAGAAAACCTAAAGTTCTTTCTGGACAGTCTTCACTCTTAAAAGGAAAATTGTCTTTAGAAAGTTATCAAGGACAATCCTTTGAAATCACCAAAACCCAAGTATATGAAGAGATGAATCCTGAAAGTGAAATTAAACATGTTATTGAGCCTGCTACAGTTTCATTCCCTTCAAATATCTCAGAATTAAATCTAGAACAGTGGAAGTTACTTACTGAATTCATTAAACAGGAATATTCAGACATCTTTCTTGTGACTAAAACTTTGAGAGGTCACAGCACAGATATTAAGAGTGAACCAGAGATACCTTCGTCATCTCTTGAATCTCTCTCATCTGAGGATTTTAAATCACATTATTTTTCTTTTGAGAATCCTCTGTTTCTTAGCCCATTATCTGATCATAGTCCAGAAGAGAAATCCTTATCTGCTAAATATCAAGACTTAGTGACAGTACATCTAAGTTGTAATACACAAGGGACATTTTCACCTCCAGCATCACAAATCTTGATTACTTCCAAAGCACCAAAAATAGCTAATATGGCTGTAGACATAATGGATGAAATAGTTGCAGCAAGGTATGCCCCTTTTCTTCTTCCACAAGTCATGTTTGCCTTTCCACCAAATGATTATATTGTTGGAAATATGTCTATAGCAGAGATGATGCAGACGGTCAAGGTTGTCATTGATGGCAATCGGTTGGTTATGGAGCGCGCACAAGAGATGCTGGAACATAGAAGCTAGAACACAGATTCTGGAACACAAATGCTGGAACACATATGCTGAAACACAAATGCTGGAACACAGATACTGAAACACAAATGCTAGAACACAGATGCTAAAACACAAATGTTGGAACACAGATGCTAAAACACAAATGCTGGAACACGGATGCTAGAACACAAATGCTGGAACACAGAAGCTGAATCACAGATGCAGAAACACAATGATGAAACAGAGCTGGAACTTATGCTGAAACACAGTGTTGTAACAGCCGAAACACAGTAATGTTACATATGTTGAAACATAGGGCTGGAACAGTTGTTGAAACACAGTGTTGATACATATGCTGAAACACAGCGCTGGGCTGAAACACAGTGCTGGAAACTATGCTGAAACAGCACTGGATCTTTGCTGATAAAAACGCACGCCTTAGCCACGACCATGACTAGCAGCAGAAGTTACCAATCATTTTTTCTTTAAGAAACAGCACGAATGATGCCATTCACAATGCGATTGGTGTGGCCAGCATCAAATGGATATAATGCACAATCAACGAAGCTTGACATCGCTAAATCCAGGTTTTTGCGGGGGTCCTTCATCTGCTTTGACAAGTCTGGAAGTTTTTGCCAGTTGGGTTTCTCTAATCACTCTGGACGGTGGAAGGACTTTCAGTCTAAAATTAGACTGGCAGTTAAGACAGGAGGAACACAGTGTTGCATGATGTGGAATGTGTAGAGGAGGCATACAAAGAGCCAGTTCAGAAAATCAGGGAGAATGCTGGCATGCGAAAAGCAGAAGAAAGAATGAAAGAAAGGGAAACTGCAGTTGGAGTTGAGAAAAGCGGAAGGACTTTCAGTCTA
>JZKD02S2012371.1:414183-428714 GCA_000966675.3 Picea glauca
CCCTGGTAACTCATTTGGAAAAACATCCTTAAATTCTGACAATACCGGGTACTAATCCAAGGAGGGTCCCTTCCTTTCATTCACTTCTTCCACTACATATAGTCAACACCCTTGCCTCAAGCATCGCTTAACCTTCGTAGCTGAGATAAAGCGTAATGACATCTTTCTCCGTACACCCTGGATCTCCATTGGCCTTCCTTCGTCGTCTACACAGAGCACCCTTTTTGCGAAACAATCTACCAAAGCTCGATGAGATTCTAACCAATCCATTCCAATGATTAGGTCATACACCCCGAGAGAAATGATGTATACCTTCAACCTGGTAGTACACACTCCCAGGTCTATTATACAATTATCAACACTAGGTCCTACCGCTTGTTTTTCCCCTGAAGCCATCTCGACTTGTTTAAAGTCATCGTGCTCGTAGGCTGCCAACCCACTCTTTTCTAATGCAAATGGTGAAATGAAACTATCTGTCACACTAGAATCAAATAAAATCTTAACGTTGATATGATTTAGCGTACCTGATGACTCCACCACCGTGGATTGATGCTCGGCCTAGCAATTATTAACTGCTGCGTAAATCTGGTGGCTGCTACTTGCTCTTCCCATCCGGGCCTTTCCTTCTCTATGCACAAATCATGATTGTAACTCTGGGTAGTCACGCTGGTAATGGGGCCCTCCACATCCCCAACAGGTAACACAAGATTGAACCTGCGCATTGTTCTGTGACTGCCTCTGAAATGAGTTCCTTCCCCTGGAACCCCTGCCCCTACTAGTTGTTCCCTAAGATGGTCGTGGACCTGTCTGCGTCGATGGTGATGAACGAGATGTTGCACTCGCTACCATTGAAATCCATGTGGCTACTATCCTTGGTGTGACTCTATTACCATATGGAGGTGGCCTTGAGCCCCCTCCCCTGGGAAATGTCCTAGGGGCCTTCCCCACAAACCCAGGATGATGCGGAAAGGTCAGTCTCGTACCTCCAACTAAGTTCATGTGTTCCTCCACATAACGCACATTTTCCACATATTCCGCTACTGAACAGGGTTTCCACATTCACACCATATCCCTTATCTTAGGGTTTAGCCCATAGACGAAGCGTTCTGCATGTCGTTGGTCATTATCCATATATGAAACATATTTGACCAATTCCATAAACCTAATCTCATATTCCTCTATAGTTTTGTTTCCCTTCACTAAGGCATGAAATTCTCCTACCTATTGTTCCTCATAGTAAGATGGCAGATATTTTCTTCGGAACCTCTCCTCGAAAAGTTCCCAAGATACGGTGTCTGGGGTAAGGTGCAGTTGCCTCTCCAGGTTGCCCCACCAGTTCAAGGCGTTGTCACTTAACTAAAAAATCGTTATCTTCGCCTTTGAGGTGGACGCATAGTCTCTTAAGGCAAAACACCTTGTCATGCCTTCCAACCATGCTTCCGCGCGTTCACTGGCGCGACCCCCGGCAAACTCCAGAAGTTTGATCTTCTGCAGTTCTATAGTGATGTATTTGAGTGGAGGTCCTCCCCCTGAATCCCTTGACACTTCTGTATTACCCATTCCATATGGTGGGGGTTCCACTTCGATCCCTGTTGGTTTTCGCCCCTTTAAAGTCTCATTTATGGCCTCCAAAGAGCTCAGTATGAGAGCTAGTTCAGGCGATGGTGGCGGCGGCGCTGACGGTGTTGGTAGTGCCTGCAACGATGCTCCTCTGCCTTGATTCCCTCGATTCCTAACCATCCTGTATGATTTAACTTGCATCAACCAAAGTTGTCAGGGTGAGTTCGAGGACATTTCGAATTTGTGCAACTTAAACTAGAAAACAGGGTTAGGCGTAAGTTTTTCTTTACTTGTCTGTAAACAAACGTTACTCTCTTTAGGGGAGGTGGCTAGGTTAGGGATAAAGCATCTAAGCTTGATGTCTTTTCCTAAGAAAACTACTGAATCTCTCGCATGTGATCAACACATTTAACCCACCATTACTATCATGGCGCAATGGTGTACGATCTTCGGTGAAAGATCTATACTCGGTGGATAGGTCGCCGGTTCAAAACTCATCCTCTCCAACAAAATTTAATCAATAAAATTTAACTCAAACTCAAACTCAAACTCATCCTCGCATGTGATAACACATTTAACCTACAAGTAATATCATGGGTGCATTGGTGTTGGAACATTTCTCAAGGATTGGGCTTGATGGGTTGTCGTGTGTTCAAAACCCATGGACCCCAAAACTTTTAATCAATAGAATGAAAATTTATTAGTAACATAATGTTATGTTGGTTATTAAACATTAATAAATATATTAATGTTAATTACACATTTAATTAATTAATCCATCAAACCACTAGTTAATTAGTTACTAATTAATTAATATTATTATCGATGCTTTTTTTTTTAAATTTGTTACTTAAATTTAAAGTTAAAAATGAAATTATTCATTTAAAATATCTTAAATCTTTATTTTTATTTTTTTCTCACTTTACTAATTGTTATTTTTATTTATCTTTAAATTTAAATTTTAGCATGTAAAATATCAATTTCAATTATATAAAAAAAAAATGTTTTAAATAATTAAAACCCAAAGTGTTTAGAATAAAATTAAAAATAAAAAAAAAATAGAATAACTTTGGGGCATTGTGGGACCTTGTATGAGGCCCACGTTCCCTTCTTTCCCACTCTTAGTTCCAAAAACCCCCAAACCCTAACCCTACACATCCCTCTATCTTCAAACCCTACGCGCATCTCTCTATTCGGCAAAAGCGGTCTGCCTCCAAAGCTTCATTTTCATTTTCTTATTTTTTTTTTCATTAGAGGGAAGGCGTAATGGCTCTATGGGTTTGGCCACGCACCGTCAGAGGCTCCTCCCTGTGGGAAATGTGCAGTGCACCAGCCCCCGTGAGCTCCTCCTTTGTGGCTTGGCGTGGGGTCTCTGTATTTTATGCTTCCCTATGGGCTTGGCGCCTGGTGATTGTTTCTCTGTCGAGATTTGACGCGTAGTGCATTCCGTTCACGCCCCCTTTGTGAACTCCTCCTCCATTTCTCTTGATGCCTGGCACTTGGGTGCTTGGTATTGGCTGACTTGTGTTGTGACTTTGGCTGGATAGCTTGGAGGTTATCGTTTTGGAATGATATCATGTGTGGTGCTTATCATTGGGCTTGCATATTGGATAATGTGACTTGTTATAGATGTTAGCTCGATAGCTTGGAGGTTGGATGTGAAGGGTAGTCAGCCCAAGAATTTTTATTTTTTTTCTGAAATGGTTATGCGCTATGCATAATGTCGACCGGCTCCCTCCTGGCACTTAGTATTTGTACTGGAAACTTGGTGGCGGGCTGTTATTGTAGTAATTTTTTTTTTCTAAACTTTACATCCTTTGTGGGCTCGTCCCTTCGATGGCTTCGCACTGGTATTTTTCATTGGATTTTGATGTGTTGTATGGCAGGTGCTTGGCTATTAGGCTATGTGGCAGGTGCTTGGTTGTTGGTGCAATGGGTAGTCTGCCTTGTGGGCTTCTCCATGGTGCCTTAGTGCTTAGTCTTCGGTGCTAGGCTTTGGTTCTTGACTGGTGTATTGAACACGTGGCTAACCTGCATTGTGTTGTGGCAAGTGCTTGGCTTGAGCCTAAGGCTGCCCAATTTGTTCTTGGTGCTAGCACGTGGCTTTGTGTTGTGTATTGGTTGTGGAATTTGGTATATGCGTTCGATTTGGTCTCTTAATAACGGCCTCCTCTATCGAATTTAGATACAGGCTATGTTTTTCATAGTGCGGCCGAAGAAGTATCTATTAAAAAGGAGGTATGCTCTTTGTTTAGTCACGAGCTTATCCTTATGCCCTAGTCTGTAAGGATTATTACCCTATAGTTCTTTGGAAGTAGATCATTTTTACAGGCACTAGATGCATTATCCTTTGATTCAGATGCTTGTGCATGGAGGCAATTCCTAGCTGACTTTACGGCGAATGGTTTTTTTTGTGTATTGGTTGGTCATTGGTTTGTATGAGTGGTATTCATGTAGATACTTGGGTGGAGGTCACAGGGTCAAGCCCCCCGACCCCACTTTATATATTATATTTCTTACTATTATTTTATTTTTTTATGCAATGAAATAGTGGTAGCACCAATTCCAGTCGTAGCTTCTAGTGGTCCTCTTTCTTTCAGTCGAGTGGCCAAAGAGACCCTTGTTGGAGAAGATTACCTCCTATATCTAACTGTACTAAATTCTCTGTTTGGTAGTTTACAAGTTTACGGGTGGTCTGGTTGGAAAAGGTGGCCAAGTGTATAATCTTTTTCTAGCTACTTATTCTTTTTCTTTTACATTATATATATATATATATATATAATCAATGTTAACCCTCAAGTTTTTTTTTTTGTAATTTTATTTTATTTCTGTTCTATTTACAGGTGAGGATTTTACCAGAGAGCAAGTGGTCTCTAAATATTGACATGTGGTTGGAACAAGGAATGAAATAGGCGCAGAATCTCCTTTCCTGTAACAATCTCTCTCTTCTTCAAGGATTCTAAGTAGTTTATATATAGTGTCATTTCAAGTCTATTACCTAGGGTTTATGGGTTGTAGGTCTATTTGCACGGCTCCTTACTGCTACCGATTTTATTTGAGGGTTATTTCAGGATTTTATGGGTTATTTATGCTCATTATTTTATATTTATGTCTATATCTGTGTTAAAAAAAAAATCGTGTGCTTGGCTTGCAGGTTAGGTGGAGCTGGAGTTGGAGTTGGAGCTTGGCCCTCAAGCCCAGATTTCAAACTAAGGCTCTGATAGCATGTGTAGTGACCTCAATTAATTAAGCCTAAAAATTTCATGCAATTAAATATAGAATTTCTTTCAATGCATAAATAATTCATTGATCATCATATAAGCATATAATATTTAGCAGAAATTAAATTTATCCACAGCATGAAAATAAATTACATAATCATCACATAACTCAACAAATTCAGAAATAAAAATACCTCTGCCTGATGCTAAAATTCTCACTTATCTGGTTGTCCTCCTTGTTGCTCTGTCCAATCTCTGCCTAATTCTCTAACCAACCCCTACCCAAAACCAACTAACCACCCAGCCAGCTAGGAGCATCATATCCAGCTCCCTAGCTCCAGGATTCCGTGAGGATTCCTGGCCCCCGAGCCCAAAACTCCCAGCAACCTGGTGCCCCCTGCAACTGTCCTCCCCAAACTCCCAACCAGAAAAATATCAATGACCAGCCAAAATACAGTCCTTCTCCCCCATAATTTCATAATGCTCTTCCCGAAAGCCTCTTCCCAGTCATATCTCCCCCATTCACTGACTCCCTACCCTCCATTAATGCCACCCACCTTATCCCTCCATTTATTACCCTATCCTTTCGTTTATTACCTTATCCCCTGTCATACGTAAAGTTTCATAATGATTAAATTAAAGTTATTAAGCCCTTTAATTCTTTACCCAAATCATTGAATGTGTTAAGTAATCAATTAATTAATTAATCGACATTTATTAAACAATAAATAAATAATTAATTAATATTATTAATAGTTAATCATTACTTAACTAATACACATTAAGACAATTAATTATTTAATTAACTATACTTAATAAACCCTATGTAACTATTTAACTGGGGTTGTTACATAGAGATATGGGTATAGATAAGCTGTCTGTTTTTGGAGACTCAAAACTTATTATTCACTAGATCAAGAATATATATGAAACCAAACAACAAAGGTTAAAACAATATAGAAATGAGGTGTGGGATTATGTGGATAATTTCTTTTTGGCATTCAATATTACTTTTTTGCACATAAATTTAAATCAATAGGTTGACTCTTTGGCACTTGCAGCTAGCAACTTTAAAACTCCGATGTTTCCTAATCTGAAGTTCGAAGTTGAAGTCATACACAGACCCTCAATACCAGATAATATAAAACATTGGCAGGTTTTTAAAGGCGATGAGGAAATTCAAAGATTTTTGAAAACTATTGAAGAGTTTTATAACATTTCAATAGATCAAGATGATGAAAATGGTGAAGCAGAAATACATGTTGCAGAAGTCCTTCAAGATACTATTGCTGGCCACAAAATCAGTGAAATGAAGACAAACCATCTGCCCAAAGCTTTGGTTCCACTAGAGAGGTTGTTCGATCACAGTGATGTTTACAAGGAGGTTGTTGTCCAAACAGAAGAAACAGATGTAGTGGGCTATGACATTAGTCCGGATGCAAACCCCAGGTTGGTCAAAATATCTAGAAAACTGTCACAAAAACATAAAGAAGCATACGTTGAATTGATGAAACAATATTCAGATATATTTGCATGGTCTTATGAAGATCTGAAAGTGTTTGATACAGATATTATTCAACACAAAATTCCTCTGAAACCTGGATGAAAACCCATTAAGCAAAAGTTCAGGAAATTTAATCCTTTATTGTTACCTATAATAGAAAAGGAGTTGAAAAGGTTGTTGGAAGCAAAAATCATAGTGCCACTAAGATACCAAGAATGGGTAGCCAACCTTGTACCTGTCAGGAATAAGAACAGAGAGATAAGGCTATGTGTCGACTTCAAGAATCTAAACAGGTGCTCTTTGAAAGAAAATTATCCATTACCAAAAATGGATTATATCTTACAAAGAGTTGTCGGTGAAAAGAGGATCTCTATGCTTGATGGATACTCAGGGTACAATCAAATATAAGTAATGGAAGAGGACAAAAATAAAACAGCTTTTACCACTCCTTGGGGCACTTTTATGTATGAAAAGATGCCTTTCAGATTGATGAACATAGGAGCCACGTTCCAAAGGGCTATGGACATCACTTTCATTGGGGAGAAAGACAGGTTTGTGGTTATTTACCTTGATGACATCACTATATTTTCAGCATCCGACGAAGAACATTTACAACACTTGAAGAAGACCTTTGAGAAGTGCAGGAGGTACGGTATATCACTTAATCCCAAAAAATCACATTTTTCCATGGAGGAAGGAAATATTTTAGGACACATCGTTTCACCTGAAGGTATTAAAATAGATCCTAAAAGAGTAAAGGCTATCCAACAAATAGACATTCTGAGAAAAAAAAAGTCTATTCAGTCCTTCATTGGTAAAATTAATTTTTTAAGGAGGTTTATACCTAACTTTGCAAAGATTATCAAGTATATTACTGACATGTTGAAAAAGGATGCAGAAATTAAGTGGATACCAGAAGCGAAAGAATCCTTTGAAAGGATCAAGCAGGGTATTGTTCATGCACATGTTCTAATTAGCCCAGATTACTCCAAAGAATTCATGTTTTTTTCATTTGCATCAGAAAATACCATAGTTGTTGTTCTTCTGCAAAGAAACGAGCAAGGATACGAGCAGCCCATCTCCTTCTTTATAAAAACCCTCAGAGACTCTAAATTGAAGTATGATATAATGGAAAAACAGGTCGATGCCTTGCTAAAGGCTCTGAAATCCTTAAGAGTATATGTTCTTCAATCTAAGATTACAGTTTATGTCCCAAGCAATGCAGTCAAAGAAATATTGGTTCAACCTGATTGTGAAGGAAAGTGAGGGAAATGGATAACAAAAATCCTGGAGTATGATCTCACCATAAATCCTACTCAGTTGATAAAAGGACAAGGCCTTGCCAAATTAATGACAGAGTCTAATTGCAAAGCAATTGGGTTGTACCATCTTTCAGACAAGACACAAGATTCTTCTGTCTAGATTGAAGAAACAAATTCACAGGTAAACAACAAGTATGTTTCTTCACCATGGTACAAAGATATCTTATTTTTTTTGCTGAACTTTCAATCTCCCCCAAAGTTGGATAAATCAAAATTCAGATCATTAAAGTTAAGAGCAGTAAAGTACTGCATTGTTGATCAAAACCTATTCTGGAAAGACCCTAATGGTTTTTTGTTGAGGTGTGTTGATGAAAAAGAAGCTAAACAAATTTCTCATGATCTGCATCATGGTGTCTGCGGAGGCCATCATCATTGGAAGGCTACTACCTTCAAGATTCTTAGGGAAGGATATTACTGGCCAGTTCTATTCTCATATATTTTTGCTCAGGTCAGGGCATGTGAACCCTATCAGAAATTTGCTGGAAAGAAGAAACTTGTATCTTTGCCTCTGAAACCAATCATCACCCATGGACCATTTCAACAGTGAGGATTGGACTTCATCAGAGAGATTAACCTGTCATCTTCAGGACAACATAGATGGATTCTTATAGCCACAGATTATTTTACAAAGTGGATCGAAGCAATTCCGACTCAGAATACAACAGACAAGGTAATCATGGAATTTCTAGAAGGATATATTTTTTCCAGGTTTGGTTGTCCTAAAAAACTGGTCATTGATAATGCACAGGATTTTAAATCGAATTCCATGATTGAATTATGCAATAAGTATAGTATCAAATTGATTTGTTCTACTCCCTACTACCCCCAAGGGAATGGATTGGCAAAATCTTCCAATAAGACTCTGATAAGGATTATCAAAAAACTACTGGCAAAAAATAAAAAATCATGGGATTCCAAGTTAAAGTTTTCCCTTTGGTCTGATCGTATTAGAAACAAGAAGTATATTAGGACATCTCCTTTCCAGATGGTATATGGGACAGAAGCTATTCTTCCAACTCAATTGGGCCTGCCAGTTTTAAAGTTTCTACAAGAAGAGTTAGAAGAACTCAATGATATCCAAAGGAGAATTTTTCAAATGATTGAAGTTCAGCAGGTCAGAGAACAGGTGAATCAGAAAGTTGTTTCTCACCAGAGCAAAGTCAAGGCTACATTCGATAAGGGAACTAAGAAAGATATTTTCAATGAGGGATATTTGGTGTTAAGATGGGATGCCAGGAGAGAGGATAAAGAAAAACATGGTAAGTTTGATAACCTATGGTATGGTCCTTTTAGAATAGCCAAGGTAATGAACAATAACACTTTTCTCCTGCATAATTTAGACAACACAGAAACTTTTGGGGGCCCAGTGAATGGGAGGTTCTTGAAGCACTATTTTCTCTAATGACTCATCAGGTTTTCAGTTAGTACAGTAGGTTTTCTTTTCAATAAAGACTCCATATACCCAATGGACTTGTTTTTATAGTTATGTTGAGAATAAAAGACTGATAGATGCAGGGAGATCAGTGAATCAGAGATAAAGGAAAAGGCATTGGTCTGTAGTTCTTGGAGTTTATTATCAAAAATCCATCCCCAGAAGGAGCCAGTGTTAGTCTCTATTTTTTTCTTTTGATTTTGTGAGAAACCCTAATCCCAAACCCTTCCTACCTGCACTTCATTATCAGCTTCCATTTTATTTTAATCATTGTTTTTAGCCTTTTATGGTTTTCATTTCATCTTTTTTTAATAATTTATTTAAGTTTGGAGTTGTAAGACATGGTTCTAAATGATGTGTCACTTTATATACCTGTTTGAACTTTACAAATTTAAATTATGCTAAGTCATTAATAACGCTACTGGAATAGCATTATTCTCATAGTGTAAAGATAATCATGCCTTCATATGTGTCCGTCACCCAGATTTCGTTATGATGACACAAATCGTGGTTTCATAGTTCACATGTATCCCACAATAGCTTTGGAATCATTTTGTGATTCAAACCATTACACGATTAGATTGCTCTATGCCCACAAAGGACCCATTTCAAATCGTCCAATTCTCAATGATCATTATATTGAACCTATCATTCTATGTCTGATTTTGTTGAATTTTAGGTGCGGGTATTTTCTTAGAAGAACAGTTATATACTAACAGATTGCAGGTGGAAAATTCAGAATCCGAATCGTGCCAGTTATAGCATTGTGTTTTGATGGCACCTAAGAGGAGCGGATAGGTAGTCAGATTAGAACCTGAGGGTGTTGAACTCCTCAAATCTTATCCTCAGAAGGCTCAAAGGTTCAGAGATGCTGGGTGGTTTGAATTCCTTACCACTTTTCAAGGTTACGACAAGCAGGTCTCCATGGATTTTTCACTGAACTTTGATGGTCACGAGGTGGAGATCGGGAAGATGTTGATGCTGGTGATAGAACAGACAATTGCTAAAGCTTGCAGATCGGTGGTTGGAGGAGAAATATAGTGGAAGAAAGATCATGTGGTTACAGAGTTTGTCAATCAATTCCTTCTTCTAGATAAGCAAAATCCGAATTGGATAAGGGGATTTCCTCGCAGCTGGATTAGACCTGAATGGCACACTGCTTTGATCATTATCCACGGGTATATCACCTGCGAAGGTAGATTTTCACTAGTTTATATCTACCACATTAGGATATTAATGCATCTAAATGGCGATTATCCTTTAAATCTGCCTTACTTTCTACTCAAAAGCTTGACAAAGATGTCAAAGAGAGTTCAGTCACTCTCCACCAATGCAAAGAGCAGCCGATTTCATCAAGTCTTAATTAAGACTTTAGTTATGTCTACTTTGAGATAATTACAGAAGCCCTAGAGTTGGCTCATGCAATCCTTAAATCCTAACACACAGTCCAACAAACAGAAGAAAGGAAAAGGAAAAAAGACTGTTACACAGAAACAAAATATTTCAATTGATGAAACCCATGTTAAATAAGAAATGCCTAATATCAGGGTGTCAAGGAATAGCAGAGGTAAAAGACCTGAGTTGGATCCAGAAATCGAAATGTTTTCTAAGGAAGATGTTAAAGGGGAAGAAGATTCAGATGAAGATTTTAATACTCAAACTATATTCAAGCATGAATCGCCATCAACCAGTAAAAGGGGCACTACAGTCAAAAGGACAAAGGATAAAGGTGTGTCTGCGTCTCAAAAACCTAGAAGGAATTCTACTAGGGTTACCAACAAGTACAGGTTGAAGTCTAAAGCCATGTATAATCCATCGATCAAAGAAGAAAACATCATAGTTATAGAAGATCATTCTGAAGATACTGAAGTAGGTACCAGGAAAAAGGCAAAAGGAACTCCATTGCTTAAGAAACCAGTAAACAAAGGTAAACAAATTTTTTCATCATCTACATGACCTATAATGAGAGCTACAACCAGATTGGAAAAATCCAAAGAAATTGCTAAAGGTATCAGTGAGATTCCTGAGAATAAAAAGGATTCCCTTGTAGACTCAGATCACATATCATATGTGCCTAAAGCCATGGATTCAATAAGTTCTGATGAAGAACATAGCTCAGGATTGGTTTCTAAATACCAATTTAAATCGAAAGAACCCAAGGTTGCCTTAAATCTGAATGAGCCTACACCTTTTGAAGAGTTCTCAGAATTTAGGGTTAAAATCAGAACTGATAAAGAAAGGATCAAGGAATTCCAGAAAACAGTGAGACAATTGAAGAAAGAAAAGGCACAAATAGAACAATGGAATGCTTGTCAGCAAGAAAGGATTCAAGGTTTCAAAATGAAGAAAAAAGAGCAAAGGGTGTTGCTCAAAGAACTCAGAGAAATAAACTTTAGACTCTATTGGCACAATGTCATGCTTACCACAAAGCTCAAATAGAAAAATGTTAAAGCTACTACTGTAATTATATCCTAAAGGTTTCATGAAGATTGCTACAATCATAATTTTGATGTTTTCTAGGAAATACGATAGTGTCTACTCGTTTTTGTCCTGTGAAATGCAAAGACCTTGAACTGTATGACTAGATCAAACTAATCCCTGTTTTGTAGAATCAAATGTAATGCTGGCAAGATCATACAATATCAAGTTGTTGAGAAATGATCTATTTTTGGATTGTAAAAGCTCTTTTTGAGCTAACGTCCCTAGTAGATAGATACTATTCGGATCTAGTTATTAAAAGTACACTAGATGATAGGATCTGGAGGTTTTATGGATAGTTTAAATAGGCAGAGGAAAGACAGTGCTCAGGTCAAAAAATTGGAGATCCAAAGGACTTATTCTGAAAAATCCTTGTAAGGCATTATTATTCCATTTGACACTTAATAGCAAAGGCATATGGATGGTTAGACACTCTTTTCTACACTGTTTTCTTTCTTCGTGATTTTATTCATTATTCAGATTGAAATGCTTTTGTTTCTCGATTGTTAATTAATACAGTGAAAAATTTACTGTGGAAATTATTTTCAAGTTTTGATATCAAGCTGATGGTCTTGTTTCTTTATGATATTCTAAGAAAAGTATTTATGTGAAGTTGACAAATTGAAAGCTTCCTCCTCTCTTTTATTATTGGCCTAATTAATCTATGTGACTACCTTTTAACCAGTCAATGGGATATGCTATGTTCTTATTGTGATTTTCATGTTATGCTATACTCTTGAGCCAGTTTTCAACCACCTTACCCAAAAAACCAAGTCATTAAAACCTTTAAAACACTTTGCAATAAATTGATGATGCCCTAGCTTGCACCCTCTCACATTCAATGCAACTTTAGGGACTAACAGGCACTACAAGAAGAAGTGTAGATCCAAAGTTGAGAAAAAGAAGGGATTTGAAGAATCTCCTTATACAGAAGAAAAGACCTCCAAGGAAGAAGGAGGGGATGTGTACTTGGATTTTTCAAGAACACATGCAGATCACGAGGCATGGTTGGTTGACTCTAGTGCATCCTTTCATATGACTCCCCACAGGGAGTGGTTCTACAAATATGAAAGGTATGATGGAGGTAATGTTTTCTTAGGTGATGATTCGACAACCAAAATCATAGGATGAGGAAAATTCAAGGTGAGGCTCATAAATGGAAGGATTAGAACACTATCTGGTGTTCTGCACATCCCAGGTTTGTCCAGAAATTTGATTTCTCTAATAAAAATGGACGATGCAGGGGTAAAAACAATATTTGAAAAGGAAACCTACATGATGGTTCGAGGAGAAATGGTGTTGTTGAAGGGAGTTCGGTTTGGAAATCTGTATAAGTTGCAAGGAAGAAATATTAGTGATGGTTGTAATAGTTACATTGTTCCTAATATTGGAATTGAAGAAGAAAGAACTCCTACAGTCTCTTGAGAAAAGGTAATGTTGTGGCATCAAAGACTGGGGAATATTAGAGAGAAGGGTTTTCGAATACTACACGGTAAAGGTATGGTTGAAGGTGTGTCTAATTGCTCTCTGGATTTTGATTTATGTAAACATTGTGTATATGGGAAGTAGAATCAGGTAAGATTCCCCTCTAGTGCAACAAGGGAAGAAGGAATTTTATAGTTAGTTCACAGTGATGTTTTTGGACCTGTGTTGGTCCCATCATTGGGAAAATCAATGTACTATGTCTCATTTATAGATGACTTCTTGAGGAATACTTGGATATATTTCCTCAGGAAGAAATATGAATTCTTTGACAGGTTTAAATATTTTAAGGCTCTTGTTGAGAATCAACATAAAAAATAATTAAGGTGTTGAGGACAGATAATGGTGGAGATTTCTGTGGGAATGAATTTTAAGAATTATGTAAGAAGTGCAGTATAGAAAGGCAAAATACTACTCCATATACACCTCAAAAAAATGGAGTTGTAGAAAGGATGAACAGGACGCTGATGGAAAAATCAAGGTGCATGCTCAGTGGTGTCAGGTTAGGGAAAGAATTATGGGCAGAGGTAGTGGGTACTGCATGTTACCTGGTCAACATATCACCCTCATCAGTACTGGATGACAAGACTCCACAAGAGGTATGGACTGGTAGGAAACCTTCTCTCACACATCTCAAGGTATTTGGTTGTGATGCATATGTTCTTGTTCCAAAGGAAAACAAGAGTAAGCTAGATAAGAAGGCTTAAAAGTGTATCTTTATTGGATATAAAGATGGTCTCAAAGGTTATAATCTTTGGAAACTAGAAACTAAGAAGGTAGTGTATATCCGAGATTTGGTATTTAGAGAAATGAAGGATCTTGTTAAACAGGAAGTCCTACCAAGTAAGGAAGAACTAGAGAAAATAGAGTTGTATTTAAAGGATGATGAGTCAAACTCTACAGAAGAACAAGAATCAGAAGAAGAAGATCCTCATACTACAGTATTGAGGAGATAGGTTCGAGAAAGAAGGATGATGGAAAGGTATACTCCATCTGATTTCTATTCAAATTTTTCTTTTTCTATTATTGATGATGATCCTAGAACTGTCAGGGAGGTAGTGGATTCAGAGGATGGAAATATATGGAAAAGGGCCATGGATGAAGAAACGACATCTTTGGATAAGAAGGAGGCTTGGGATATAGTGGAGTTTTCTACTGGAAGAAATCCCATTGGAAGAAAATGGGTATTTAAAAATAAGCTGAGTGCAGAAGGAAAAGTGGAGAAATACAAAGCTCAGTTAGTAGAAAAGGGTTATTCCCGGGTTGAGGGAATCGATTTTGGTGAGATTTTTTCTCCTGTTGCCAAGTTAACCTCTATAATATTTTTGTTATATGTTGTTGTTTCATTTCATTTTGAAGTAGAACAGATGGATTTGAAGACAACATTCCTACATGGTGATTTGGGAGAAGAAATCTATATGAAGTAACCAGAAGGTTATGATGTGAAGGGAAAGAAGGAGCTAGTATGCAAGCTTAAAAATTCCTTGTATGGTTTAAAAAAATCACCAAGGATGTGGTATCAAAAATTTGAT
>JZKD02S2012371.1:428764-442353 GCA_000966675.3 Picea glauca
AGATTATCCAGGATGTGAAAACTCAGTTGTCCTCTAAATTTGACATGAAGGATCTCAGTGCTTCAAATTTCATTTTGGGCATGGAAATTAAAAGAGATCGAAAAAGGAGGAAACTTTGGTTAAATCAGAGAAAATATGTCGAGACAATATTGTAGAGTTTTAATATGCAAGAATGTAAACCGGTCAAGGTTCATATTCCTATTGGTGTAAAGTTATCTGCGAATCAATGTCCCAAGACATAGGAAGAGGGGGAGGACATGTTATGTGTTCCATATGTGAGTGCAGTTAGCACTTTGATTTATGCAATGGTCTGTATGAGACTGAACATTGCACATGCAGTGGGAGTTTTGAGAATGTATATGTCAAAACCAGGGAAGGAGCATTGAACAACAGTAAAAAGGGTTTTTCAGGTATTTGTGTGGAATTGCTAGCTATGGATTGTGCTACCAAGGAAGACCGAAATTGGACAAAGTGGTGGATATACATGGATTTGTGGATGTAGACTGGGTTGGAGATCTGGATCATAGGAGATATACAAGTGGGTGTGTGTTTAACATGTTTGGAGGAGCAATAAGTTGGATGAGAAAAAGACAGGTTGTAGTGGCACTTTCAACTACAGAAGTTGAATACATGGAAACCAATCATGCAAGTAAGGAAGCAGTATGGTTACAAAGATTGTGTTCAGTTATAGATTTGGTACAAAGAGATGTAAGGATAGATTGTGACAGTCATAGTGCAAATGTTCTAGCGAAGAACCTGGCTTATCATTCAAATACAAAGCATATTGATATTCAATATCACTTTGTGAGAGACCTGGTTGAAGAAAAGAAAGTATTGTTGATGAAGGTGGAAACTTTGAAGAATGTAGCAGATTCATTAAAAAAATCCATGAGCACTGAGAAGTTCTCTTGGTGTAGAGGATCCATGGGCATTGTGGCCCTGGATTGTTGACTATGTAACCCTGTAACCCCCTATATGCAAAGAAAACAACAAGTGGGAGAATGTTGGGTATGTATTATATTCTCTGCACGAGTAGTAGTGTTTGCATTGCGCTAGGCACGCGGAGGGTTTGAGGGGGGCACGCTAGGCCCCCCCCCTTGGGGGGTGCAGGGGGGCGAAATCCCCCTCCACGATGGTTCGGGGGCAGCTCCCATGAGAAAACATATTATGCCTTGGGAAACATGTCGCTTTTTTGGGTGATTTTTTGGCACATGGTTTTTGTCAATGGTTTTCTATTTCCGGAAAAGGAATTAGGGTTGTTGACTAATCCAAGTCATTGGGTTAGGGTTTTGGATGCCACTGGCTCCTATATGTATATTGTATTGTAAACAATGTAACACTATGAATGAATATAGAATATGTTGGTTTTCCTGGTTCGAGTTTCCACGGGAAAAATCTCTGTGTAATGTTTGTATTTTCCATTGTATCTTTTTTGTTCTTTTACTGAAAATATGTTTGCAGCAAATATTGTACAAGGCTAAATCTACAGAGATCCATTACCCTAGTTTGTTGACCATATGATGGTAACGTCATACCACTTGATATTCATGGACTTGATAGGTTGTCTAGTGATGAGACCTTATATCCTTCATCTAACCTTTTACGCATTATTTATTATATTGTGGATCCCCTTTACTCAAAGATAAGTGTTTCATTGATTTCTTGGGTGATCATTGGGAGAAGCATATGAAAGGTTTATACAAGGATTTTACCTTTTACCCAACATCAACCCCTCTGGGCCTTCACCCCCTTCTTCCCTTAGAATGAGGGACAACCCCATCTTCGGTCAATACACCCTAAAATCCTAAGAGATAAGTAAATGGAGGGGAACGATTATGGAAAGTGGTAAGTATGGTTAGGAATGGTGTGATGGCTCATTAAGGGAGTTCTTAATAGAAAACCCATCCCCAAGGAAGACCACTTACTAGGGAACAATGTCATCCACCAAGGTGAAGAGGGGAAAAAGGCATAATGTCCAATCATATATCATGAAATCTAGAGAAATCTAAGATACAACATACGCAAGTGGCTTAAATATTGAAATGATGCTAACCATGATACTGACTTGTACCTCATGGAGCAAGGCTCATTACCTTCTAGAAGCCATTTGATGTGGTGGATGTCATCTGAAAATATGTGGTCATCTATGGTGGTGAGTGGATTTTTCATCTATGCAAAAGGGTACTATTAGTCATGTAGCTTCTCGACTGATCCAAAAAGATCTTTTAAAGACTATGGCTGAGTTTTAAAACATGAGTTAATTAACCATTTAGGAATTTGATGACAGAGAAAGTATTAATGATGAAACATAGCATCCATTACAAGATATATAGATCTGGAAATAAGCACAAAGAAACAACAAACCATAACAGCAAAGTTGTTAACAGAGTTTGACAATCTCACCTATGTCTTCGAGCCTTTGTCTCAGTGGGTGAGGCTTTCTTATTTCTATTCAAAGCTTAAAATGTACATCATGAAAGTTCCAAATTAATTACAAACTGATATGTTTGTGTTCTTCTAGATCTCAAGAACCCATCAAAACTGACGCCATTGAAAACGGATGAACGAAGCTCCCAGAAATGGCCCGCAAAATTTCTCTCCTCAATGACTTCCCTGCATAAAAATGGATTATGCTTTTCAATTCTTCAACATTTTTCGATTTTGAACCTCCTTTAGGCTAACAAGAACCTATGGTTTATATAGTCTTGAATTTGGCAACAAAATCCCAACTTCCCCCTAAGATCTGACCTCAAAAAGGG
Source organism: Picea glauca (assembly GCA_000966675.3). Taxonomy (NCBI): domain Eukaryota; kingdom Viridiplantae; phylum Streptophyta; class Pinopsida; order Pinales; family Pinaceae; genus Picea; species Picea glauca. The sequence continues at coordinate 431,524 of JZKD02S2012371.1, forward strand.
CCCCAGATCCTCCAAAAATGGACTAAATCTCCCAAAACTAGCTTAAAATCCATTAAAAATATTATAATATGGTTTAAAAACCCACTTTGAGCCAAAATTAGGGTGCAACCCCTTATCTTCAGGCTCCTAGTCACATGCGCGCCCTCCATGTGGACCTGGTATGGTGCTGACTTGTTGGCCCCCCCTCTGAACCTGGCTTCTGGTCATTTGTTGTGGCCATGTGGCCGCGACCAATACCTCCACGTGCATATATCGTTGTTTAGACTCATGTTTTCAAGCCTTTGGTTATGCACCTTGATCGACGAACTAGACCTATTGACTGGGCGCTAACCCCATATATCTGCACCAAGTGTAAAGGATCTGGTTCATATGGTAACAGTCATGTGGACAAGTGAAATTGTCGAGGATAAAACCATACAAATCTGCGCCAATGGTTATAGTGAAGGGAATATGGCATAGGCATATGATAACGCATCGGGGTTGGGGCTAGGCCCCAGCCCTTAACTCCACCCAGATTACACCATAGTTTAATCCAAATATTAATTTTTCACTATAGTGAATAAGAAATACCATGGGAGAGCTGGTAGCTCGACCCTTCCAAAACGCTTCGACCCGGACCGAAGGTCACGGGTTCGATTCCCATGGAAACCATATAAATTTTCCATATACCAACAAACCAATGAAGGGGTGCCACATGGCAACCCAAGACTGCCCACGTGGAACCATTACACTTTCCCACTAATTACCACATGTCATAGCATGATTCAACCACCTGTCTGCCCAGTTATCATGCCATTGTACCTGCCACGTCCACTGTAGGGACCTTGCCACATCATCCCATGCCAAATCAGTTGTATGTACGTGCCACGTGTCACCCTTGCAGTGGTTCCACGTGTCACAATATGATTGTTCCATGCAAATGCCAATGCATCACTACCACATAACCTATATAGTCATATGGCCTATACAATCAACTTCCACGTTAGCACCGTATGAACTGCACAGTCATCAAAATTATGCGTGTTTGGAAAAACGAACAAACCGTGATATATTTTGCATACGACATTTTTTTGAGCCCGTTCAATTTGTGTTGGGTTCATAGCGATGAGACCTACACACACGTTTGTTTTGAGGTGATTCTAAGAACTTTGATTTTTAGGCCTTCCTAGACCCATTTTGGCTCCTGGATCCATTTTTGGATCAATCCTCCCCACTAAGACCTTTTGGTCCTCCAAAAGGTGACACAATTGACCTTACTGATTACATACTCATAAGGATAAAAAAAAACACTATGTTGTACAAAATGATGTTATAACAGGTCATCATTACAACATGTGTGATTACATTAATGGAAGCAAAATACAATGAAGATGTGACATCCACTTCTGGAAAAACCAAGTGAATAGTTTATTTCCTTCATGTTGTTCCTCTTGCTTCGCTGGTACTACCTCTTCCTTTGTGAGTACATGCGCAATATTTTTTTCCTTCTTTGGACGAAGCTCCGGATTAAGCTTCCTACATAGCCTTTTGATATCCACCCTTGTTGCAATAAGTGCAGTGTTTTTTCAACATCCAAACTTGTTAACCCTTCTCTTTATTCCATTGTGGAGTTGAGTCTTTATGTCGTGTCTCTTTCCTGGTCGACATAAATTTCCTGTACAAATATTGTCTCTTCCAACATTTGGCCACACTATGCTTGGGTGAATGGAAAAACGTACAAGGATACATATTCCATAAGTTTTGGATTACATGATTATGATTTTTATAATCAAAAAAAGATTTGGAAAAACCATGACCATTATACTTTTCTTTCTAATCTTCACTTTTGTTTGGAGATGAATTTCATTCACTATCACCATCATGGAGTGATACACCATCACCTTTCGTGAATTGTTCCCGCAAGGACTTAAGCTGGTCATTTGAAGCATCACTTACTTCCAATGTTTTGGAGCATTCTCCAATCTCCTCTTCGCCATATCCCAATCCTAAATAATGAGGTCTTTCCACAACCTCTATGGGATTAATGATACCTTTTCTCCTATTTCCAAGGCCCTTTCCTTCATAACCCATCTTGGTTAGCAATTTCAAACATATACCACTTGTATGTTTTTCAAATGCACCAAAAAAACCATCTTGATGAGAACAATGTGAAATTGATGAATGACTTCCACTGGATACCTCAGAGATTATTTCGGAATCGGGTGTAGAAGGCAATTCCTTCAATTCTTCTTCTCTTTTGTTGTTCTTTGAATATTTCCCTTGAACCGATCTCTTTCATTCCAAGTAATCTTCATACAAAACTTTCACCATCTCTGCCATGGCAAAGAGAGTAGTTCGAAAATCCTTCTCATCTTGAGAAAGTCCCTCTTTAGATGTCATTTTCCTTGTAATCATGCAAACTCAAAAACCAACCGTCAACTAGCTCTGATACCACTTGATCCGAAAAGATCTTTTAAAGACTATGGTTGAGTTTTAAAACATGATTTAATTAACCATTTAGGAATTTGATGAAAGAGGAAGAATTAATGATGAAACATAGAAGCCATTACAATATATATAGATCTATAAATAAGCACAAAGAAACAACAAAACAAAACAACAAAGTTGTTAACGGAGTTCGGCAATATTGCCTACGTCTTTGGGCCTTTATCTCAGTGGGTGAGGATTTCTTATTTCTCTTCAAAGCTTCAAAAGTACATCATAAAAGTGCCAAATGGATCACAAATTGATCTGGTTGTGTTCTTCTAGATCTCAAGAACCCATCAAAACAGACGGCACTGAAAACGGATGAATGAAGCTCCCAGAAATGGCCCACAAAGTTGCTCTCCTCAATGGCTTCCCTACATAAAAATGGATTTTGTTTTTCAATTCTTCAGCATTTTCCTATTATGAACCTCCTTTAGGCTTCCAATAACATTTGTTTTATATAGGCTTGAAGTTGGCAACAAACTCCCAACTTCCCCCCAAGATCTGGCCTCAAAAAGGGCCCTAGATCCTCCAAAAATGGGCTAAATCTCCCAAAATGGGCTTAAACTCCATTAAAAATATTATAATATGGTTTAAAAACCCACTTTGGGCCAAAAGGAGGGCACAACCCCTTATCTTCGGGCTCCTAGTCACCTCTGCTCCCTCCATGTGGCCCTGGTCTGGTGATGACTTGTTGGCCCCCCCTCCAAACCTGGCTCTTGGTCGTATGTTGTGGCCATCTGGTCGTGACCCATACCTCCACGTGAATATATCATTGTTTAGCCCCCTATTTTTGAGCCTTTGGTTATGCGCCTTGGTCAGCGGGCTATCCCAACCGACCGGGCACTAACCCCATATATTTGTGCCAAGTGTAAAGGATCTGGGTCATATGGTAAGTCCGTGCCAATGGAAGAACCGGGAGCTAACTACCAAGTAATATGTGTACGCCAAACAATAAGGGACTGGTCCTATGGTACGGTTCGTATGAAATAACGTTAAACTGGGGACTGGGGCTAGGCCCTAGCCCTTTTATTTTTCGATGGAATGTCCACTCAAGTTTAATTATAACATTTGGACATATGTTGTTAAGTACTACCATGTGTAGGTTGGTAGCCTGGCCCTGCCAAAACGCTCTGACCCGAACCAGAGGTCACGGGTTTTACTACCGTGGAAACCATACAATTTTTCCATATACTAACCAACCAATGAAGGGGTGCCACATGGCATCCCAAGACTAGGCCACATGGCACCATTACACTTTCCCACTAACTATCACGTGTCAAAGCATGATTTGACCACCTGTCTACCCAATCAGCATGCCATTGTACCTGTCACGTCCATTGTACGTACCTTGCCACATCATCCCATGGAAACTCGGTTGTATGAATGTGCCACGTGTCACCCTTGCAGTGGTGCAACGTGTCACAATATGACTGGTCCATGCAACTGCCAACGCATCATTGCCATGTCACCTACATGGTCATACAACCTCTATAGTCAACTACCACATCAGCACTACACGGACTGTATAGACTGCACACTCATCAAAAAAATTCCTGTTTGGAAAAACGAACAGATCGCGATATCTTTCACATATGACGTATGTTTGAGCCCATTCAAGTTGTGTTGGGTTCGTAACGATGAGACCTAACACATGTCCATTTTGAGGTGATTCTTAGCACTTTGATTTTTAGGCCTTCCTGGTCCCATTTTGGCTCCTGGATCCATTTTTGGATCAATCCTCCCTACTAAGATCTTTTGGTGCTCCAAAAGGTTACAAAATTGACCTTATTGATTATTTACCCATAAGGATAAAAAAAAACACTATGTCGTACAAAATGATGTTATAACAGGTCATCAATACAACATGTGTGACTACATTAATGGAAGAAAAATACAATGAATATGTGACATCCACTTCTGGCAAAACCAAGTGAATGGTTTATTTCCTTCATGTTGTTCCTCTTGCTTCGCTGGTACTGCCTCTTCCTTTGTGAGTACATGCGCAATATTTGTTTCCTTCTTTGGATGAAGCTCTGGATTAAGCTTCCAAAATTTAGCCTTTTGATGTCCACCCTTGTTGCAATAAGTGAAGTGGCTTTTCGACATCCAAACTTGTTTTCCCTTCTCTTTCTTTCGTTTTGGAGTGTAGTCTATATGTCGTGTCTCTTTCCTGGTCGACATAAATTTTCTATGCAAAGATTGTCTCTTCCAACATTTGGCCACACAATGCTTGGGTGAATGACAAAATGTACAAGGATACATATTCCACAAGTTTTGGATTACATGATTATGCTTTTTATAATCAAAAAGAGATTTGGAAAAACCATGACCATTATACCTTTCTTGTTGATCTTCACTTTTCTTTGGAGATGACTTGCATTCACTATCACCATCATGTAGTGATACACCATCACCTTTCATGAATTGTTCCCGTGAGGACTTAAGCTGGTCATTTGAAGCATCACTTGCTTCCAATGTTTTGGATCATTCTCCAATCTCCTCTTCACCATATCCCAATCCTAAATAATGAGGTCTTTCCACAACCTCTATGGGATTAACGATACCTTGGCCCTTATTTCCAAGGCCCTTTCCTTCATAACCCATATTGGTTAGCAATTTCAAACCTATACCTCTTGTATGTTTTTCAAATGCACCAAAAGAACCATCTTGATGGGAACAATGTGAAATTAATGAATGACTTCCAGTGCATACCTTAGAGATGATTTATGAATCGGGTGTAGAAGGAAATTCCTTCAATTCTTCTTCTCTTTTGTTGTTCTTTGAAGATTTCCCTTGAACCGATCTCTTTCATTCCAAGTAATCTTCATACAAAACTTTCACCATCTCTACAATGGCAAAGAGAGTAGCTCGAAAATCCTTCTCACCTTGAGAAAGTCCCACTTTAGATGCCATTTTCCTGGTAATCATGCAAACTGAAAAACCAATCATCAACTAGCTCTGATACAACTTGATCTGAAAAGATCTTTTAAAGACTATGGTTGAGTTTTAAAACATGAGTTAATTAACCATTTAGGAATTTGATGAAACAGGAAGAATCAATGATGAAACATAACAGTCATTACAAGATATCTAGATATGGAAATAACCACAAAGAAATAGCAAACCATAACAACAAAGTTGTTAACAGAGTTCGGCAATCTCGCCTACGTCTCCAGGCCTTTGTCTCAGTGGGTGAGGCTTTCTTATTTCTCTTCAAAGCTTAAAAAGTACATCATAAAAGTGCCAAATGGATTGCAAATTGATATGGGTGTTTTCTTCTAGATCTCAAGAACCCATCAAAACTGACGGCACTGAACACGGATGAAGGAAGCTCCCAGAAATGTCCCACAAAGTTTCTCTCCTCAATGGCTTCCCTGCATAAAAAAGGATTTTTCTTTTAAATTATTCATCATTTTCCTATTCTGAACCTCCTTTAGGCTACCAAGAACCTTTGGTTTATATAGGCTTGAAGTTGGCAACAAACTCCCAACTTCCCCCCAAGATCTGGCCTCAAAAAGGGTCCCAAATCCTCCAAAAATTGACTAAATCTCCCAAAACTGGCTTAAACTCCATTAATAATCTTATAATATGGTTTAAACCCCACTTTGAGCCAAAATTAGGGCACATCCCCTTATCTTCGGGCTCCTGGTCACCTATGCGCCCTCCATGTGGCCCTGGTCTGGCGCTGACTTGTTGCCCCCCCCCCTCCAAACCTGGCTCCTAGTCGTATGTTGGCCATGTGGCCGCGACCCATACCTCCATGCACATGTATCATTGTTTATCCCCCTGTTTTCGAGCATTTGGTTATGCGCCTTGGTCGGCGGGCTAGCTCGAACGACCGAGCGCTAACCCCATATATCTGCACCAAGTGTAAAGGATCTGGATCATATGGTAAGTCTGCGCCAATGGAGGAACCGGGAGCTAACCGCCAAGTAATATGTGCGAGCTAAACAATAAGGGAGTGGTCATGTGGTATGGTTTGTATGCGATAACACTAAACCGAGGGTTGGGGATAGGCCCCAACCCTTTTATCCATCAATGGAACCTCCACACAATCTTAACTATAACATTTGGACATATGTTGTTAAGTACTACCATGGGCGGGTTGGTAGCTCGGCCCTGCCAAAATGCTCTGACATGGACCAGAGGTCATAGGTTCGACTCTTGTGGAAACCATACAATTTTTCCATATACCAACCAACCAATGAAGGGGTGCCATGTGGCATCCTAGGACTGGGCCATGTGGAACCATTACACTTTCCCACTAACTACCACATGTCAGAGCATGATTCGACCACCTGTTTTCCTAGTCAGCATGCCACTGTACCTTCCACATCCATTGCATGAACCTTGCCAGGTCAGCCCATGCCAACTCGGTTGTACAGATGTGCCATGTGTCACCCTTGCATTGGTTCCATGTGTCACAATATGACTGGTCCACGCAATTTCCAACGCATCACTACCATGTCACTTGTACGTCCTGTACATTCAGCTGCCACGTCAACACCGTACGGACTGCACGGTCATCAAAACATTTCTTGTTTGGAAACACGAGAAGATCACAATATCTTTCGCATACGATGTTCATTTGAGCCCATTCAAGTTGCTTTGGGTTTGTAATGACGAGACCTGCACACACATCCATTTTGAGGTGATTCTGAGCACTTTTATTTTTAGGCCATCCTGGACCCATTTTGGCTCGTGGATCCATTTTTGGATCATTGACATTCCATATCTGCAACATGAGGGCCTCAAGAGATAATCTCCTTAGTTATCCACAAAATGGGGATAACAGGCCCGATTGTCGTTAACATAATGGATTTCTCTCTAAACAGAGATTTTCTCATTTAAACTATTATAAATCCTAAATGCATCCTAATCTAATTCGCAAATGCGGTCATATTCTAATAGTGATAGAAATGATGATTACATGCATAAAGTTTAGATACCAAAAGCTAGAAGGAATTCATAACTCCTAACATAAAATTTACTAGCATATTCAATTACATATAAATGACATTAAATATGTCCTTTCAACCACATTCATAAATAGTTCATAATATTTTCTACAGAAACAATTGTCATAAATAACAAATTGCAAAAATCTGCAAAAAACAATCAATTGACAATAATGCACAATTGTTTAAACTGAATATGAATTATCTCTTCTTTATATTCATTCTTTAGAAATAGTTCTTTAGAATGAAGTACAAGTAAAAGCCACAGATGACCTTCAATCTTTCACAAATCTTGTTAAAAATATACAAGACTTCAATTCCAATTTTTTGGACCACCCCTCCCGTTCCCAATACAAGAGTCTCATTTTATAACAAATCAGGGTGTCTCTTCACCTCTTCTTCCTTTTGGTGTAGTTACAAATGTTCAACTTTCCTCTTCAATCTTGAATATACATTTCCAAGAATAATAACAAATTTGTATGTATTACATACATGTGTCTATAAAATTGAAGATCTCAAACAATTCTACGTCAATGTTTCACTATTCCAATCACTTGATATTTCATGTCAACACATGTTTAATGTCCCAATTTCTAATTTCCGATCCAAATGTCTCGATGTCTAATGTCCGATGCAAATTTGATTCCCTGATGTTTGATATAAAATCAAAATGAAAATAAAATATAAATCCGGTTGGGATTCAAGAAAAATGCATGATACGCAAATTTCATTCCCCCAAGTTTGATGTCAGATATTGAAAATTCAAAAATAAAATATAAATTTGGTCAGGATTCAAGATGTTTGATGTCCAATGCAATATCCCTGATGTCTAATGTCTATGAAAATAAATCCGATGTCAAATTTCCTCGATGCAAATAAATCCGATCTACTATGGTCCCAATGTCCGATGTCCGAAATAAAAAATAAAATAAAAATAAAAATAAAATTTGAAATTTGAGAAATTTAAAAAGTCATGAATGTGAAGTCAAATCTGATTATGTTCAATATTGAAAAGTCCTGATGAAAATCCAAAACAAAAATAAAATAAATGAAAACCAAATCTGAAATAAAATATAAAATAACAAATGAATAAAACAATAAATATAAAATAAGAAATAAGAAATAAATAAAAATGTAAATCCGGAATCTGGAAAATAAAAAATAAAACAAAAATAAATATAAATAAAAACCAAAAAAGGAAATATAAATCTGGGATTAGAGATTTAGAAAAACATGCATGATATAAAAAAACATGGATGTCCGGATTTTGGATGGATCGGAAGAAATGATGTTAATTAAATAAACGTTGGATCCAAATCAAGGTTTTGACTGTGGGTCAAGGTTCAATATTCCACATCTTGAAATCCGAGAAATTTGAAAAAAATATGGATGGTGAAAAATTTGGATCTTCGGATTCTAAATGCTAGAGTCAATGATGGACACAATATGGATGAGTCGAGGTCTAAATATGGTAAGATAAAATAAGGTTAACAAATACCCCGAATACTTGAATCCAGATAAGAGAAATATAAACCAATAAAAGGATGGGAAAAACTAATTACCAAGATGAATAAAATTATCAATTTCCCGTGGGTGTGCATTTTAAATTTAAAGTGGAAAAATAAATAAATTGGGGTTTCCCAAAGAAAAAATTGAGGTTACCATGGGTTGGCAAGGAGATCCAAGGATGCTATAACATGCACAAAACTTGAGGTTTCCCTCCCATGTTTTCTTTCTCTTCTTCCACCTGGGTCTTGGCATACCTTGCTCCTGAAATTTTTATTCAAAACAAGTAAACCCAACATTAGCATTAACCGGGAAGATATTCAAAGTAAACTATAAACAACAAATGTCCAAGAGCGGAGTTACAAAAATAGATGCATAGGCATAAAAACTTTAAAACAAGTATGTATATCCTATCCAAAACAATCATTCCTTCTTAAATGATATGATGACACTACAAATTGAGGCATGAGAGATGGAAGTGATTCAATTATCAAACATTTAAATGTAAATCATTCCATGTAGGATTGATATTAACATTTAAACAATGAAAAAACTGAAGTCAAATGTAATACCCTTGTTTCCCCCAGCTTGTAAATATAACTATAGCATGCCAATAGACTATGGGCAGACTGAATATGTGTGGATGTTGGAATTGATGAACCTTTTTAATTATAAAAGGTAATGTGTGTGTATATGTATATGTATATGTATGTATTTTCGGTTACTAAATAAAATGGAAAGTGGTGCACAACTATTGAAGGGGTTTTCCAAGGTAGATCATGATATTATGAGAGAGATGTTGGTTGTGGAGCCTGATTATCTTCCTGATTTAGAGGTCTTTTACTTTCAACCGTGTTTATACCCCATGAAGTATTTACACCCCAGAAATATGTAGACTCTTCCATGTGGGGAAGTGCAGAGGGGGGGTACCCCTTCTACGGGGTCCAAGGGGGATATCCCCCCGGCTGGGGGGTCTAGGGGGAAGCGGCCCCCCAGCAGGGGTTCAGGGGCAGCGTCCCCCGATGGGGGTTCAGGGGCGAAGCCCCCAAAGAAAAAATTGCCTTGTAAAAGTATATTGTAATTTCATTGTAAATCTGGACCATTCATTATAAGGTCACAGATCTAACGATAGAGATTATGTTAGCGTTTTTTTCCCTAGAAGGAAACCCTCTTTTATGAGGGAAATTTATTGCGGCTATGTATGTTGGCAAGTATTGTACTCTGAGAGAGGAGACTATGAGAGAAAGTAGAGGAAGTTACAGCGGGTTTTGCTGTAGGTTGTATCCCTTCATTTTGTTGGATAATAATAAAGAAAGGACCTAGCAATTTCTCTGGTGGACATAGCCCACATTGGGTGAACCATGTAAATCTGTGTCTCTCTTGTATTGTGTATCTTATGTGTTTTGTTTCCACATTTGTTTTATTTTATTTCTCTGCGGTCCTGTTTTTATAACAACTGGTATCAGAGCGTAAGGTAACTCGCAAGAAAAGAGGGTTCCTGGTTCGAGTGGGAGCAATGTCGGAAGATGGAAAGTTTAGGGTCGAGAAATGATCAGGGGATCAAATTTGCTCAATTTTCAAAGTGCTCGGATTGAGACGAAAACAGTTCCATTGCGTCCGTCTCGTTTTCTCGATTCCGGCGGTATATTTATTTTCGCAAATAGAGTCCGTATGGAGGAGATATCGCGATTTTACCGCCAAGTCAAACAGGTCAAAATTTGGATGTTGACTGTACCTGTTCGTACAGTCCGTACGGCCACGTGGAGGGCCGTACCATATTGTTGACGTGGCAGCTTGATGACATGGCTCATATCGGTTGGTTGATTGTTGCCCAATAGGGTGTTGACACGTGTTGTATTGGGAACGAATGAGAAGAGGACACGTGGCCCAATGCTTG
>JZKD02S2012371.1:447265-463963 GCA_000966675.3 Picea glauca
GAGGCTAGTAAAGAGATGATTTGGTTACAAAGGTTTATGGAGGAATTGGGAAAGAAGCAGGAGAACAGCAGGTTGTACTATGACAGTCAGAGTGCCATTCACCTTGCAAAGAACTTATCCTTCCATTCGAAGACTAAGCATATATATTTGAGGTACCACTTCATACGATCCACCTTGGAAGATGGACAATTGAAGCTGGAAAAGATACACACTAGCCAGAATCATGCAGACATGTTAACAAAGGGAGTAAGCAGGGAGAAACTGAGTTCTTTCTCAGTTTCAGTTGGTCTTCAAAAATGAAGATGAAGATGAGAAATTTGTCAGGTCCAAGAAGGTTCAGAGTCCATCATATACAACAGCGGTGGATTTGTTGAGATCAGTCTCCAAGTGGGAGATTGTTGGTTGTGGAGCCTGATTATTTTCCTGATTTAGAGGTCTTTTAATTTCAGTCGTGTTTATACCCCATACACTCTTCCACGCAGGGGAGTGCAGAGGGCGGGTACCCCCTCTGCGGGGTCCGGGGGGGCTATCCCCCCAACTGGGGAGTTTGGGGGCAAGCGGGCCCCCAGCGGGGGTTCGGGGGCAGCGTCCCCCGATGGGGGTTCAGGGACGAAGCCCCCAAAGAAAAAAAGGCCTTGTAAAAGTATATTGTAATTTCATTGTAAATATGGACCGTTCATTATAAGGTCGCGGATCTAACGATATAGATTATGTTAGGGTTTTTTTTCCCTAGAAGGAAACCCTCTTTTATGAGGGAAATGTATTGCGGCTATGTATGTTGGCGAGTATTGTATTCTGAGAGAGACTATGAGAGAAAGAAGAGGAAGTTACAGCGGGTTTTACTGTAGGTTGTATCCCTTCATTTTGCTGGATAATAATAAAGAAAGGACCTAACAATTTCTCTGGTGGATGTAGCCCACACTAGGTGAACCACGTAAATCTGTGTCTCTTTTGTATTGTGTATCTTTTGTGTTTTGTTTCCGCATTTGTTTTATTTTATTGCTCCGCGGTCCTGTTTTTCTAACAAGAGATGGTCAGGGGAACCAACAATTGTTGAAATTACCCCCACGAGACTAGTACTTTACTGGCTTAAAATTACTTAGACCTAGAACATACCTCTAACCCAAAAAAATAAATTACCAGTCAGAATGGTAGTTGGGAAGTCCTCCTCAAGAGTCAATGAGGAGATGGGTATATTACCCATCTGAAAACTTTTTGACCTGACTAATAAATGGGGGTTCGGACCCACGAAATCTTGTTGAGGAAGGAAAGAGAAGAAATGAATTTTGGGGCAGAGAAGAGTATGTGAAGAAGATTATTCGAGAGACCATTTTCTTAAAAGAGAGGGAGCATGTGCAGCTCTCTGGTTCTGAAGAGAATTGGAAAATAATCTTTCTTTGGGTGCAAGAAGTTGTTGGAATCATTTTTAGTCCAATATGAAAAATGTGGTTGCAGAGAATACAAGTGACTAAGGAAGCACTCATTGTAGGCCCCCTTTCTTGGTGGAGAGAAAACCGATTTCCAAGTTCCTATGGGAGGAGGAGAGTGGCCTATGTCCCTGACTTTCGTCAAATGAGAAGGAAGAGTCTCTCTCTAAGAATCATGATCTAGCTAGGGGGTGGCCAACAGTAAATCCATCCAGGAGTTGTTGTGCCTACGATTGGGAGGAAAAGGGCACCCCTCTCAGCAGTTGCTTCACTATCTAGTTTCTTGATAAGTATTCTTATACCCTGTGTACTAAAATTAAAATGAGTGGTTGGATGTCTGTTTCTATGACTAAAAATGGCATTGTTTGATTAATATTAGAAATGTGTGTTGTTCTTCTATGAACCCCTACATTTGAATGTTTTTTTTTTCCTTTAATTTGTAGCGGGAGAAATTTTGGACGTGGGTCTTCAAATGAATTTAAGAATAAGTTTACAATTTTTGTACTGGTTGGAAAATCCTTAAGGGAATTCTCCCAAGGATTGATTTTGTAATGTAAAAGTCAGGGAAAAAATCGTTGGAACACTTCAATCATGTCGACCCCTCGAATTTACCTTTGCAATTCACTAAATTATAGCTGTGTGGAAGGAGGGAACCTCTTTCAAACCATTTGTTTGTGTGACCGAGGGCTTATGACCACAACCGTAACCAAATCATGGATAAGAGTTGAGCGTGCAACCCCGGAACTTGTCAAGGAATCCATATGACCAAGACCTAATTGGAACCCTTTGTTAGGTTCAAAAGGAGCTAAGATATATTGACTTCATAACTTCGGGAGTTGGGAAATCCGGGACACTATGACCTTACAACATTCAAAATCAACCGAAGGAAACCTGTTGGTACGGTTACCAGTGAGGTTGATCGACATCTGGTGGTTTCCTTAACTATGACTATGGGATATGTCCCATCGTTAAACCTTGATCCACTTCATGGTCACAAATTAACACGAGTCGTAGATCTGGGGATATTCGGGATCTTCCCTGACCATTGGATCTACGTCGTGGTCAGTCTGACGTTCACCACTCTAGGAGAAAGGGAGTGTTAAATGGGTGGAACCCCCAAACGTCGAACTCGTGAAGTGACAAGAGCCATCGATTTGAGGATGCTTCGGGATCCCTCCTAACTTTTGTATCTATACCATGCTTAGTCCAGCGCTGACCACTCCGGGAGTAAAAAGGAAACTAGATATCCAAACCCTCAAATGTTGAAGTCGTGAAGCAATGAAGGTCGTAGATATATGGATCTACATGGACCTGTCTCAATCGTGGGATAAAAGGGGTACTGGGAAGTTGTTGGAGGTATTTTGGGCTTCGGATCTCCAGGTGATTTCGTAGGTAGGAGAGGTTGGAGACCCCCGGAGGTTGTCAGTCTGGAGTTATGTCGAACACTGACATCACCTAGGGTGATGTGGACCCATGTTCTGCATGTCATGTGTCACCTTGATTCATTCTTTTTACAGACATTATATGCCAATTGGAGCGTGACACGTCACCCATTTATGGGGCCACATGTCATCTCTACTCTTTGTCGCGTGCCAACCTCGAGGCACTAGGAGTTTGGGACTTTGGGGAACTTGGGATGTTGGAACACTGGGGTTATTCGGTCAAAGGCGCGGACCTACCTGCCCCTGCCTCTACATTTAACGTGCCACCATGTGTAAGTGTGGACCCTTCAAGAGTCCAGGGTTTCAAAGCTCTGAAGGTTTGGGGTGGTGTATTGAATAAGCCTAAAGGGCCGAAGGTCAGAGCCCCATGGTAGGATTTTGGGTTTTCGGGACTCTGGAGGATATGTGAGTAGAAAAAAAGGGCATTCATCATCAAAGTGTCGAACGTCGAAATCCCTTAATCTTATGCATTAAACAAGGGAGAATATTAGTTGTTGGATTTAATAGTGGATGGATTTCCACCAAAGATGTAGGAGTGCTAGGGAACTCCGGGACTTTGAGGAACATTCCCTGTAACCGCCCCTCTAGCGCCCATGTCATCTCTAAAGGGTGACAACCTTGGTCGAATCTGTGTCAGGTGGGATGGTAGGAATTAGGTGAACCCACGTGGGTGCCACATCACCCTTGACCAATGATGCCTGAAGAGCTTCAGAAGGGCGTAACTTCCAATCTAGAGCTCAGATTCAAGCATGGTATCAGTTGTTGGAAATCTCTTGATGATCAAAAGATGATGGATAGCTTAAGAAGAGGATTAGAGATGATTGAGGAAAGAAACATTTTGATGCCCCGTCCCTTAAAAAGGTACTTAGGGGTCGGGTGTGTTACAAAGTGGTATCAGAGCAGGCAACAACACTTGGCCTTCTTGGGCTCATGAACAAGTCGCATAAAAATATTTCTAGATAAATTTTAAGGGGTAACACCCTATCTTACCCCACTCATAAGAAACTTATTTAAACCGTTGATGAAGAGAGGAATGAAACTTTTTGTTATTGTTATATGTTTTAAAAATTTGAACGGTGTGTTGCTAGTATTCCAAATAAAGAAGTTGACTTCAACTTACAAATTGTATGTATTGTTCATAAACTAGTAGATAATTAACTAACATAAAATGTTTTATCAGCACTCAAGCAGTCGGTGGACAACAATAAAACTACAGCGTAAAGTATGGTGACACACCATGAGTTGGGGGAAATCTCCCACAATAGAGAAGAGGAATATGATTAGAGGAGGGCAGTGGAAACCCCTCCAGATTTGGCTGAAACTGTAAGAAGCCTCATGGAAAAATTACAGAGTTGTAAGGCTAACAATAAAAGGTTAATAAAAGAATAGGAAAAAAAATTGAAATTAATGTAGTCCTACTGCAAATCATATCAAACATACAAAGACAGTTGCAACATGGACTAGTAGCCAGTCATGTGGATAGACATCATACTAATAAAACCCAAATTCCACCTGAG
Organism: Picea glauca; assembly: GCA_000966675.3. Classification (NCBI taxonomy): domain Eukaryota; kingdom Viridiplantae; phylum Streptophyta; class Pinopsida; order Pinales; family Pinaceae; genus Picea; species Picea glauca. The sequence continues at coordinate 451,652 of JZKD02S2012371.1, forward strand.
ATACAAAATCATGGTCCTGAAAGTGGCCACACAAGGAAGAGAACCTCAAATAAGGCCCAATATGGAGCCAAGAGACACTCAACGGAAGAATCCTCTATTGAGGAAACTGACAACTCCAAGGAATCTTCTAGTAGCAAGACTAGTTCATATTCCCAAAGGAGAAGAAAGAAGAGGAAACATTCCAAGATCCATGGCCCTGAAGAGTTTAATAAATCCAAACCACCCACTTTAGATGGAGAAATTAAAAAGGGGGAAGAAGAAAAAGTTTGGCTACTTGGATTGAAGAAGTAATTCAGAGTCCATGACTACTTTGAAAACTTAAAGGATCGAATATCCATTTTCAACTTCAACAGAAAGGCCTCCATTTGGTGGGAGGACCTTAGGAATATGAAAGGAATCCATGAGAAGGACTTTTCATTGAAACAACTTGAGAAATACTTCAAGAAAAAGTATTTGTCAGAAAAATAATTTGATGGGAAGACCAAGGAGTTGTATGAACTCAAGTTAGGACAACTCACAATAGATGAATATATCAACAAATATCTTGACCTAATAAGGTATGTTCCCTACAAAAAGGATGAAAAGGTAAATATGCAATTATTTATTAGTGGATTGCCTCAGCCCTTCCAAGACAATTGAATTTGATGAAACAAATACTTTAGAAGACACTATCCAAAAGGCAAGGTACTACTATGAGAAATTCAAGAATAAGGCGGAACCTCATGAGGAGTGGAAGAAGAAAAGTAATTTTGGATTCAAGAAGAAGGGTTTTAAATCCTGAAGATTTAAGAACCATGGGAAAAATTCTAAGATGAGCCTTCCTACTAAAAGTGTATATCAGCAGAATTTCTCATCTCAGAGTGGTAATAAACCCTTTGGATCAGCCCCGAGTAAGACTGATAATACAAAGAGAGAACCCTTGAAATGTTGGGGTTGTGTAGAAGAACATTTGTTGAGGGACTGTCCACATATGCAACAGGACAATAGGAAGGTCTACAACGTCCAGGAAGCTACCACAGTCAATGATGTGGCTAGGAGCATGCAACAAATTTATGCATCATTGGATAATAGACAGTTGACCACCAAGCTTCAGTGGTGGAGATGGAAAGTATGATTGCCAAGCAACTAACTTCCATTTTAATTTACCATGGTTCTAATATCAGTTATGTTTCCCCTCAAACTATTGAGAAATGTAAATTGCAGCAAGTAAAACATGTTAAATCATGGCTAGTACAATTAGCCAATGGAACCAAAAGAAAGGTAATAGAGGTCATATCAGCATGCCAATTCATTATGAATGGATTACCCACCCAAGAAACACTAAACATGCTCCCTTTAGGGTATTATGACCTGTTGATTGTCATGCACTGGTTGGCTGCCCATAAAACCAATTTGGGTTGTTACAATAAAACGTTGGAGTGTGAAGATGCAGAAGGGAGAAAAATATCCCTACACGGAATTCAAAATCTTGTCTCAATGAGACAAATATCATCCCTTCAAGTGAAGAATTATTTCAGAAAAGGATTTCCTTTGTATGCAATACAAGTGTTAAACATTGTTGAGAACAATAAACCAATCCTAGAGGACCATCCCATATTAAGAGAGTATAAAGACGTGTTTCTGAAATAGGTACTAGGTCTACCTCCAAGAAGAGATATTGACTTTTCAATAGAGCTTGTACCAGGAGTGGTGCCAATGTCTAGAGCACCCTATAGAATGAGTACACCACAGCTAGTTGAGCTCAAACTATAGCTTAAGGAGATGTTGGAAAAAGGATACATTCAACCTAGTGTGTCTCCATGGGGATCACTAGCCTTGTTTGTGAAAAATAAGGATGGCACACTCAGGTTGTGCATAGACTATAGAAAACTCAATAAGATGACCATTAAGAATAAGTACCCCTTTCCAAGGATCGGTGACTTGTTTGCCCAATTAAGGGGTGTTACAATATTCTCCAAGATTGAATTGATTCTTAAGGAATAATGTACTCAGTAAATTATTGGATAGATTTGTGTTAGTTTTTATTGATTATATCCTAATTTATTCTAAGAGTAGGGAAGAGCATGAAGAACATCTCAAGTTAGTTCTTCAAGTGCTAAGAGAACATCAGCTCTATGCCAATTTTAGTAAGTCTGATTTTTTCCAAAAACAAGTCCATTACTTAGGCCATGTTATTTCTGGAGAAGGAGTGGCAATTGATCCTGAAAAGATCAAATCCATTATGGATTGGCCTACCCCAAAGGATGTATCTGATATCAGATTCTTTATGGGCCTTGTAGGATACTATAGAAGGTTCATAAAGGGATTTTCCAAGATCGGTTGCCTAATCACCTCCCTTTAGAAAAAGGGACTTAAATTCATTTGGACATCAAAATGTGAAGAGATATTCCAATAGTTGAAATACCTTCTAACCAATGCACATGCGTTGAATATTGAAGACCCAAACAAGGACTTCCTTGTGTGTACATATGCTTGCAAGGAAGGGCTCGGAGGATTCCTTATGCAAGAAGGACATGTGATTTTCTATGAATCCAAAAAATTGAATGAGAATGAAATCAATTATGTGACCCGCGATTTGGAATTGGTTGCCATAGTAGATGTCTTTAAAATATGGAGGCATTACCTCCTAGGTAGAATATTTGTGCTTATGACAGACCATAGTGGGTTGAGATATTTGTTTGATCAACCAAAACTCAATGCTAGACAAGCTAGATGGATGACTCTCCTTAGTGAGTTTGATTTTGAAATCAAACATATTTGTTATCGTTGAAATTTCGCCCGCAATATTTCATGCAAATGGTTACAAAAATACAACAGTTCCAAACACCTATTAGTTCACCTACTACACAAAAGTGCGTTTCTAAGAGACAAAAATTATACAACTGGACAAAAAATTGGCATGTGCTAACTCACTAAAGGAAGCGTGTGCACTATCTGTGGGCCAAAGAAGCCCGTAGAGCGCACAATGCGCCATTTGCATGACTGTGTGCGAGAAAATCCACGCACTCATGTGAACAATGCATTTATGGTTCTTGTCGACCCATTAACCACTTATGGACCAGCTCCCAACTTGATTTGACCCTCAAATCTGAGTTGAATCCACATGAGGGGTTGGTCAAGGAACAAAGGGTGCCCTAAGGGGCCCCTTGTTCACACTAAGAACCAGTTGAATATTGCCTCAAATACATTCTATAAATGGAGGCCATGGGTGCACTAAGAATTCAAGAATCTCATAGTATTGTTATGTTGGCTCAATCCTCCTTCAAGAATCCTCTTTTCTTCTTGGAGCATTCTAGCAACATTCCAATAGGCCATTCCACTCACCTCTTGAGGGAATAGGCTTGGATTTCTTCACCATTTTCTTTCTTGTTTATCATTGTAAGAAGAGATCTTCAATAGGGAACTCAATATCCCTCTCAAGGAGGAAGAAGGGATCCGTAAGTCCTCCTTTCTCTACAGTGTTTTTCCAACTAATATAGTTATTCGTTGGTGGCATAATCTTGGTCATTTGGTTGATTGATTTTGGTTCAAAGTTTCTTATGCATTCTAGTTTTATTTACTTAGTTGTTTTTGGTTTATTTTCTTGTTTATTTCATGTGTTTGGATTGTTTAATTCATACACTAACCTATGTCTTGTCTAGCAGGCCCAAATAGACATGCAAGTGCCCTTGTTTTGCTCACTCAAGTGATGAAATGGGTACAACAATATCGAAGGAAAATAAAATAGGGTGGTTGATGCCCTTAGTAGAAGTATGAAAGTGATTCACTTGGCAATTGTGAGCACCTGTGAATCATACATCAAGGAGAGAGTCAAAAGTGCACAAGAAACAGATACATTTTTCAAGACTGTGAAATCATACTTAGAGCAAGAGCCCACGGGGCTGAAGTATGAGGGTTATCAATTATTGAATGATGTCCTGCTAACTTACAAAGGTAGGTTGTATATTCCAAATTGTGACGACTTGAAGAGGTTCATAATGGATGAACTGCACAAAAGACCATACACTGGTCATCTTGGTTATTAGAAAATGATCACAACCACTAGGAAACTATTTTATTTGACCGGACTAAAAAAGGACATAGATGATTACTTAGTTAAATGTCTAGAATGTCAGCAGGTTAACGCAAAACATCGGCATCCAGTAGGGTTGTTTCATCCCCTGTCGATCCCAGAATGGAAATGGGAAACCATCTCCATGGATTTCATCACAGAGTTACCAAACTCAACCAAACAGAATGACGACATTATGGTAGTTGTGGAAAAACTAAGCAAGGTTGCTCACTTTATTCCAATCAAATCAACTTGCAAGGCAATAGATATTTCCATTATTTTCATGAAAGAGATATTTAGACTGCATGGCATGCCTAAGGAAATCATATCTGACAGAGATACAAAATTTACTTCAATTTTTTGGAAATATTTGTTTGTTGGTTTTGAAACTAAATCGCTATTTAGTACCGCCTATCACCCTCAAACTGATGGGAAGACAGAGAGGGTAAACCAAGTGTTATAGGACATGTTAAGGATGCATGCAATGCATCATCCCAAGAAGTGGAAAGACTACCTACCACTGGTAGAATTTACTTATAACAATGGCTATCAAGAGTCATTGAAGATGAGCCCTTTTGAGGCCCTCTATGGTAGACAATGCAATATTCCAATCAGCCGGAATAACCTAGTAGACAGAATTAAAATCAGGCCATATATGTTAAAGGAAATGTAACAACAAGTAGTCCATATAAAACAGAATCTGAAAATAGCTCAGGATAGACARAAAAGCTATGCAAACAGAAAAAGGTCTCATAAAGAGTTCAAAGAAGGGGATCATGTGTATCTCYGAGTTAGGCCTAGAAAAAGTTCCTTGAGAATGGGAKCTTGTGCCAAGTAGGCACCTCGGTAATGTGGACCCTTTGAAATTTTGGATAAAGTGGGACCTATAGCATATAGACTAGAACTTCCTCCCATAGTGAAGGCACATAATGYTTTCCATGTTTCGTTAYTGAAGAAATATRTACATGATTCTAATCATATAATTGATTGGTYTGTGATTCAGGTGGAACTAGATGGATAATTMCTCCAAATCCACAATGCATAATAKACAGGAAGGAAATCCCACTCAGGAACAGAACCATTGCACATKTCAAGGTGYAGTGGAAACACTTTGGTCTAGATGAAGCTACATGGGAAATGGAGGATGCCATGAAACAGGAAATACCCATTTTTGTTTACCTATGTACATACAGAGMATATCGATAGGTAGAACATTGAGGATGATGTTCCTTTAAGGGGGAGGGGATTTTAATACCCTTGTTTCCCCYAGCTTGTAAATATAASTATAACCTTCCAATAGACTATGGGMAGTCTGAATATKTGTGSATGTTGGAATTGATGAACCTTTTTAATTATAAAAGRTAATGTGTGTGTGTGTGTGCAATTTCCATTACTAAATAAAATGGAAAGTGTYGCACAAMTACTGAAGGGGTTTGCCAAGGTAGATCATGATGCTATGAGAGAGAYGGTGAGGGGAAATAGCAATGGTTGAKATGACCCCCACYAGACCATTACTTTACTGGATTTAATTATTCAGACCCAAAACAATCCTCTRACCCAGAAAAATAAATTACYAGTCARGCRAGTAGTTGGGAAGTCCTCYTCAAGATTAAATGAGGAGATGGACAGAGTACCCATCTRAAAAATTCYTRACCTRACCAYGAAATGGGGATTTGGACCCACGCAATCTTGCTGAGGAAGGCAAGAGAAGAAGGGAAYTCRTGGGAAGAGAGGAGGATGTGAAGAAGATGATTTGAGAGGCCATTTTCTCGAAAGTGAGGGAGCATGTGCAGCTYTCTAGTTCTCAAGAGAACTGAAAAACAAGATTGCTMTGGGTGCAAGAAGTTTTTGGTAGCGCTTTCAGTCCAAGCTAAGAAACAGAGTTGCAAAGAATACRAGTGATTGAGGAAGCACTCGTTGTAGGCCCCCTTGCTTGGTGGAGAGAAAACCAATTTCCAAGTTYATGATCTAGCTAGGGGGTGGCCAGCGATAAATYTGTCGAGGAGTTGATATGCCTATGGTTGGGTGGAAAAGGGAACCCCTCTCAACAATTGCTTCACTATCTRGTTTCTTGATATGTATTCTTATACCCTRTGTATTATTGGTTGTGGAGCATGATTATCTTCTTGATTTAGAGGTCTTTGGTTTYAGCYGTGTTTATACCCCATGAAGACTTTACACCCTGAAATAATGTRCACTCCTCCACGCRGGGTTKTGAATGGGGKGTTACCCCCCTCTGTGGGGTCTGGGGGGGCTATCCCCCCAACTAGGGGGGTTCGRGAGTGAAGCTCMTGAAGGAAAAATTTCCTTGTAAATGTATATTATAATTTCATAGTAAATCTCGATCGTTCATTATAAGGTCGCAGATCTGATGGTAGAGGTTATGTTAGGGWTTTTTTTCCCTAGAAGGATACCCTCTTTTATGARGGAAATGTATTGYGRCTATGTATCATTGYRAATATTGTATTCTGAGTGAGGAKACTGTGAGAGAAAKAAGAGGAAGTTAYAGCGGGTGTGTTGTAGGTCGTATCCCTTCATTTGYTGGATAATAATAAAGGAAGGACYTGGCAATTTCTCTRGTGGAMGTAGCCCACACTAGGTGAACCAYGTATATATGTCTCTCTATTGTATTGTGTATATTCTRTGTTTTATTTCCRCATTTGTTTTATTGTATTKCTMTGCGATCATGTTTTTCTAACATGTACTRAAATTAAAATGAGTGGTTGGATTTATGTGTCTATGACTAAAAATTGCATYGTTTGATTAATATTAGAAATGCATATTGTTCTTCTATGAACCCCYKCATTTGAATGGTTTATKTTTKCCTCTKCTTTGCARCAGGAGAACTTTTMGATGTGGGTCTTCAAATGAATATAAGAATAAGTTTACAATTTATGTACTRGTTGGAAAATCCTTAAGGGAATTCTCCCAAGGATTGATTTTTTAATGTAAGAGTCRGGGAAGACTTCRTTGGAACACTTCAGTCCTGTCGACCCCTCRAATTTACCTTCGCAAGTCACTAAATTCGAGCTCTGTGGAAGGAGGGYGCCTCTTTCAAACCATTCGTCTATGTGAMCGAGGGCTCATGACCATGGCCCTAACCAAATCAAAGCTAAGAATTGAGCRTGMAGCCCCARAACTTTTCAGAGAATCCATATGACTAGGACCTTGGAACCCTTCTCTAGGTCTCAAAGGAYCTAATCTATCTTGGCTTCARAACTCTAGRMKTCYGGAGCTCCRGGATKTTATGACCTTACAACATTCAAAATYTATTGAACGAAACTTGTTGGTACAGTTACYAGCGARGTTGACCRACATYCGACGGTTTCCTTAACTATGACCAYGGGATATTTCCCATCATTAAACCCTRATCCACTTCKCGRTCAYGAAGTAACACRAGCCATATATCTAGGGATAKTAGAKATCTTCCTAAAATGTTGGATCTATGTTGTGGTCAGTCTRGCGTTGACCACTCCAGGAGAAAGGGAGTGTTAAAAGAGMRGAACCCYYRAAYGCCAAACTCGCRAAGTGACRAGAAYCGYCAATWYGAGGATGCTTYAGGATCCCTCCTGACCATTGGATATAAATCATGGTCAGTCCAACRCTGACCACTCCRGGAGTAAAAAGGAWACTAGACATCCAAACCCTTGAATGTCGAAGTCGCAAAGAAACGAAGGTCGTAGATATATGGATCTATGTGGACCTATCTYRACTGTGGGATAAAAGGGGTACTGGGAGGTTGTTTGTRGGAGTTTKGGATTCGAAGCTCCAGGYAATTTCACGGGTAGGAGAGGTTGGATACCCCCGKAGGATGTAAGTCTGGAGTGACATGGAAYGYTRACGTCACCTAGAGTGACRTGGACCCATGTTCGRCATGCCACGTGTCACCTTGATTAGTGATTTTTACARACCTTATATGTTAATTGGAGCGTGACACGTGTCACCCATTGATGGGACCATGTTTYATCTCTTTTCTTTTYTGTGTGTYAACCCCGAGGCACTAGGAGTTCAKGACTTTGGGGAACTTGGGATGTTGGAACGTTGGAACGTTAGGGTTAGTTGGTCAAAGGCTCRGACCTACCTRCCCTTGCCTCTACATTTAACGTGCYRCCATGTGTAAGTGTGGACCCTTCGAGAGTTYGGGGTTTCATAAATMTGGAKTTTTGGGGTGGTGTATTTAATAAGCCTAAAGGACCAAAGTTYRGATCCACGTGGCAGGATTYTGGRGTTTCRRGACTCYAAAGGATATGCGAGAAGAAAAAAAGGGACTTCRRGGAACATTMCYTGTAACCACTCCTCYAGTGRYCATGTCATTTCKAAAGGGTGACAACCTTGGTCGAATTTGTGCTAGGTGGGATGGTAYGAATGAGGTGAASCAGCRTGGGTGCCACATGGCCCTTGACCAATGATTCCTRAAGAGCYTCGGAAGGGTGTAACTTCCAATCCAAAKCTTGGATTTGAACATGGTATYAGTTGTTGGAAAWCTCTTGAAGAGYRGAAGATGATGGAGATCTCRGGAAGAGGATTCAAGATGATTGACRAAAGTGACATTTTGATGCCCCATCCCTTAAAAAGGTATGTAGGGGTCAGGTGTGTTACATCAAATCTTTRAAATGATCARAAACTTGTTGCACTATAATATACTTTAGAATTCATTTCCCCAAGCTCTTAAACAATGTTAAAAACATAGGGTAATGAGGTTTCATCACAATTYACAACTTATTCTTCTGAGTTTATGGATTCACATTCTAGTTCTACAATTATTCACAAGTCTACATTATCATTGTTAAATTTTAGRAGCATTAAGTAGAACGAAAGTAAAGGAAAAGATGGAGAGAAGAAACCACCCTACTTAGTCACACCTATCATGTACAAACATGAGTGTGAGTACCACAAATGCATTGAGAAAKAAAGAAGATGAAATGTSACTATATGCTCTTTTATTAAGGTTAACTTTTCWTTTCTCAATGATGGAGTGAGGTGACAATTCAATYCAATGCATAAGAAATCAACAATCCCTYAAAAGAAARTTCCCTTCAAGACAAAARATCGAGAATTAAAATTTGAATTCAAATAGGATCAAYGATACATTTAAATCCATTAAAACCAATTAAYGAAATAACATTTAACCAATTAAAAGGACAACTTGTTAAATTTCCTGCAAAATGAGAAATAAATAGAAGGATGAAATCGAAATGAAAGCATGAGCATGTACAAGAAGATGATTAAATTGCAGTGGGAAATTCGCATAAGATCAAGCTTTAAACTACCTACACCACCTATGTATGGCATCAATAAGCATTGAAAGAACAAAACCAAAAATAATGACAAAAGGATCAAACCTTAAATTCAAAGGGCCTACTAATATCATAAATAATCCTAAGAGCCTTTGTGGAATGCTACCCAAGTTTGATAGAAAAGGAGAAATGATGCATTATAGAGGTCATCCTAGGCTACTTAGACTTGACCTTATGATTCCTTAATATCATGATCACATTGTAAGACTAAATTTCAATTGTCTTTCCTCAACCATCCCATGTATTGATATCTTATTGTTTTGACTCAACTGTGGCAACTCTTCGATCTGCTTTGAGAAAACTTGTGCATTCATGAATTCAATAACACCACTTCAAACCAAAGTACAAGATAAAGCATGAAGTCATCATAGAAAAATAGAAGTTAAATATCAATCAAACATTAACTCAAAAGAGTCAATAAACATGATCAATGGGTAAAAGAGTTTCAAAAGACTATTTACAAGGAGCATGTTAAAGGATAGAAGGAGTATTGAAGAACATAAAAAATGTACAACAATAAAGATACCTTGAGTAATGAAAAAACTCCTTAGAGTAAAGAATCCATTAAAAATCCAATCCCCTAACCCCCTAGGTAGTCAAATAATATACAATGGGTTCAAAGTAATAGTAGATTAGGCATTAGAACTAAAACTTTTGGTGGGGAGGATTTCCTTCTTCTTAAATAAACAAAATAAAATGGGAGATGTTGTCGCCAAAACATTTCTCTCGGCTTGTGTGTCTTACTAATGAGGTCTTCTATCTATCTCTAGTATGTGTTTTGGAATTTTCATTTGGTGCAAAAGGTTTCAGTCGTCTTGTGGTGATTTTTCATCACCTTATTCTAGAATTATGGTGTTTTTTATGGTGTTTGGAATCCTAGGTGTTTGTGACTTCGGGTTGGTGGTGTTGCTTCACATTTGGGTGATAGAATTTTTTCCCTCACCAACCCTAGTTTTTCCCTCTTGGCTCATTTCTTAGTGGTAGCAACAACCTAAAAGGAAGATATAGGTTATATTTTTGGACCCATAGTTTTGCACTCTTCTGATTGGCTTTCAGTCCCTAAAAATGGATTATAGAGAGGAACAAGAATTTCATAGAGTGTTGTGTAGACATGAAGAATATATCAATAAAATCAGAACCTCAATTTTCTCAATAACCACCAAAATCCATGAAAATGAACATCGATTCATCTCTCAGAATGCTTTGGTCATGAATACCCTAGTCCAGTAGAAGCAACAAATCTAAGTGTTGGAAGCAGAATACTCTATACCAAGAAACATGGTCTATGATCTTAGTAAAGGTTCACAGTTAGTTGCTTCCAACTACAAAATTTCAATCTATTCAATGTAGAAAGATCTGAAAGAAGAAGACATTGTGCATCAAATGATGGAGGACATGGATCTAGGAAAACATGATCCCCCTACCAATATTGGACAAGATGAATCCATCAACAAACAAGTTTTACAATAGTTCTATGTTTTGTAAATCATTACTTATATTAGGAGTCTTTTTTAGAGTATATACTAGCATGAATTTTTTGAAGGCTACAACTAAGGACAATCTAGAAATTTTGTTTATTGCATACCATGTATGTCTGTTTTACTAGACTTATCATAGCATCTTTCTTATGTACCCTTCCGATGTTCAACTTAGTTTCAACCCTTTATAATATAATATTATCAGTTTCTATTAAAAAAGAAAACTATTTTACATATTAATCATCAACACTTTTAACTTTTGAATTACCAGTGTAAAACTCAGGGGAAAAGACACTTAAAATAGATTTCCTATATCAATAGGTTCATTTGGTCATTAAATATAAGAATTTGAACCCAAATAAATTGGGTGATCTCATAAGGATACCTCCTAACAAGGCCCTTTTTATCTTAGATCTAAGATGTGCAGCACATGACCACTAGAAATCCCAATATGCTATAGAGCTTTACTTTGGTCCAACCAATGGAGTCCATACAACAACCCACTATGGTCAATCAAATACCCCTTTCTCAACTACACAATTTCAAATGGTTAACTTTGCAAGCTAAATCAACTATGTTCTAGCCTCTATTGTAAATATATTTGGTTTTTCTTGATTTTTTTTTTTAATTCTCAATTTTTTCTAGTTTTTTTTAGTTTTTTAAGTCTGAGTTTGCTTGGTGATATTTTCCCTAATACTTCTTGTAAGTTTATTTTCAAACCCTTAGTGATATATTTCCCAAAAAAGTATTTGCAACATTGCTTCTACTTGGAACACCTCGTATTCTTCTTGTCAAGGATTCTCACTTTTCATCCTATGAAAGAGATTTCAGTGTCCAGAAAGCTCAGTTGCCCCTACAAAGGTACTATAATAAGAAATAGTTCATATGGGGGGAAATATCCAACAAAAGAAGGAAAATTAGTTGAAATCCATATAGGATATAAATATATATAAGTGATCGTGAATAAAATGAGTTGGGTAGATAGAATAAGCGTTGTGACATTGTTGGTTGTGGAGCCTGATTAACTTCTTGATTCAGAGGCCCTTGTTTTCAGTCGTGTTTATACCCCATGAAGTATTTACACCCTGTACACTCTTCCACGCGGGGGAGTGCAGAGGGGGGTACCCCCTCTGCAGGATCCAGCGGGGCTATCCGCCTAGCTAGGGGGTTTGGGGGCAAGCGGGCTCCAAGAAGGGGTTCGGGGGCAAAGCCCCCAAAGGAAAATTTTCCTTGTAAATGTATATTGTAATTTCATTGTAAATCTGGACCGTTCATTATAAGGTCGCAGATCTAATGGTAGAGATTATCTTAGGGTTTTTTTCCCTAGAAGGCAACCTTCTTTTATGAGGGAAATTTATTACGGCTATGGTTATGGTGAATATTGTATTCTGAGAGAGGAGACTGTGAGAGAAAGAAGAGGAAGTTACAGCGGGTTTTTCTGTAGGTTGTATCCCTTCATTTGTTGGATAATAATAAAGGAAGGACC
>JZKD02S2012371.1:487104-505019 GCA_000966675.3 Picea glauca
GTCTTGAGATTGCTCTTCATACGCTCTTTATTCAATTTCTCTGGAGAACATTCTTTGCATTCATCTGATGTAGAATTCCAACTCATGGATGTTGTGGATGATATAATGACTCATGTGGAGATAAGTCTGGTTTAATGGAACAAGCAATCATCATAGTCTTCTCCCTCCATCTAGGAGAACCTCTAGTTCTAGATCTCATAATGCTTTCATTCATAAGTCTTCCATACATTTTTCTTCATCACGACTTTCAGTTCCTCTACTTGATTTCTTTTAGTGAGTTCATATCAGGTTGGTAATCTTATGATTCTCGATACAATGACTGGTTGTTCTGGCTTCTCTTTCTTTCTTGGAGTCTTTATGTTCTTCTTCATGTTTTTCTTTAGATTCTTGGGTCCATGGAGTTTCTTATAGATTCCATGCCCTAAAGATTCCATCATAGGAGCATGGATGTGGATGGACAACCATGAATACTTTAAGGATTTTGTTTGAAGAATACGTATTGTCTTTCATGGCTGCTATCATGGATATATACTTGATCATCTTCAATGGATCATAGGATTAGCTCCCTTCTAATCCTTGCTTCATGTATGAGTGCATATAATCGGCTCCCTCCGTTTAACAGAGTCCATGCTTCCATCTTCATCCTTACTGTCTTATGCAATATATAATTGGATCTCTTGTCTAACAAAGTCCATGCTTTCGTCTTGTTGTCTTCTACAAAACATCATAAGTCTTCTTCCAATTTCCTCTCGATTGTTGACTTCTTTCTGTCGTTGCTTCTTCTAAGTCTCTTCATGACTGATTTGGCTTATCTTGCAATAGCTTCCACATGATCTGTATTTCATCCTTTTCATGTGTATTATCTAATGATATCCATTATTATCTTGTTGTTCTTCCATAGGTATAGTTCTTCTTGGAACACATTATCTTCCAAGAGATAGATATACAAGATATGTATAGAGATTATGCAAACAAGATATGTACAAGAAGTAAGAAGAGTTTTGTTACCTTTAGAAGAAGAAGTCTCTTCCATCCTGCTTAGTCTTCTTTGTAGGTTCCTTTTCTTCGGCAATTGATGCTTAGTGTTTATCCTTCCTTTTCTTTACCTCGAGACAATGAATCTTGTAGTGACCATACTTTCAACAATTGAAGCATTGTACTTCTGAAATGTCTTTCTCTTGGTTTGGCTTCCTCCTTGAACCAAACTTTCTTTTGTTCCTGAAGTTATTGAATCTTGTTGTGAAGGCTTGATCATCATACTTCTTTTGGGTTTCTCTTTTGCACTAATCCTTGATTCTTCTTGAGCATAGCAAGTCCAAAGTTCTTCAAATGTCGGATACTCCTTTATTGTGTCCATGCTTGTGGCAAATGCATCCCATGTCTTAGGAAGACCATTGAGTACTATGTTTACCAACTCCTTCTCTGAGATGATCTCTTCAATAGCTTGTAGTTGATCTCTTAAATGAGAGATTCTCACAAAGTATGATGTTATGCTATCGTCATCATTCATCTTCATGTCACGGAGCTCATTCTTCAGACTCATTACTTGTCCAATGTTTCTGACTAAGAAGAGATTTGTTAGGGCATCGTACATCTTCTTCGATGAGTCAAGATGGGAGATGTAGGGTATCAAGTGGTATTTTATGGATTCCACTATGATACTCATAGCATTGATATCACTGTCTTTGAACTTCTCCATAGCTGCAACGTTCTGCGGTTCCTTCTCTTTTCCTTCTTCAAACTCTGGCTTCACGATCTTTCCTTTCACAATATCCAGTATTTTATTCTTAGCAAGGATGAGTTCAATCCTTGTCTTCCACACTCTGAAGTTAGAGGCTCCATCTAACTTGTTCTCTGACTTCATAGATTAAGTAATGGCTGCTTGACTTGGTCAACCCTAGATTTGACCAAAATTCAAACTTCACGTCTTGGCTTTCTGAGAGTACCAGGAGATGCACTGGGCTAGGGCGCACTAATCTATCTGGAGATTAGGTCAATCCCTTCACTCAAGGTGCCTCAACAAGAGGATCAGGGTTTCTGCAACTGCACCTTCTAGTAACCCTAGCTGTAGTGTCTTGGAAGTTGCTCCTGCTAGTAACCCTATCGACAGTTCCTCAACAAGCTCAATATCCTAGCGTCTATGCTTATTTCCAGCGTTTAGACTGAATGAAGGAGGTGTGGGCCCATAACCTATTAGAATATGAAATATTGTGTGCTCCTTTTACCATTGACAATACCCTTGTCACCCAACCATAGGCTGAAGCCACCCTCCGAGCACCTTAACCTTGACAGAAAATCACTCTGGAAGCAAACCCTAGGCTAGATAGCCAAACAAAGGGTAGTGCACCTTTCCCCAAGGATAGCGGATCAAAAAGAGCTGATCAGATAGTCCAAACCCTAGCCAAGAGATAGTCCAAGCGTAACTGCTAGTTGCAGCAGCTGCAACGGTAGCTCTCCTCCAAACCTGCACACAAGACTTCAACTGCACTGCGCAGAACTGGCTCTCTTCAACTGTTGAGATGCGTCAAATGAGAGACTGGCACACTATATTTATAGTGGTTCTAGCAGACTTACTGGGGCCGACTTCTCCTTCTGGATACCTGTCTGTTCAGTATATATTAATTCTTCTAGATGACTTCTTCTCTTGGAGGCTAATAACCTAATACATATTATCTTCTTGAGCCGACAAGTCTTCTAGGGTTATTATCCAACTCATTAGGGTTTCTCTTTCTTCCTAGAGTCTTCAATTCTTGTCAGGTTCACACGTGGAGGTAAATACCTCCCGCAGCTTACCTAGATTTAGGCCCTCCTCTTCTAGGCCTCCAAACCCCTCCAAAATCAATAGAACAATAGATCGGGGGAAGACAAATCCCTTGGTTGAGTATTGTGTTGATTGGAGATGTTATGGTACCTCAAATGAATGGATCTCCCTTCTACAGTGCACCCGCCTTCACTAGAAAAAATGCCAAGCTCCCAACAAATAATATGCCAAAGAAAACCTCTCCAAAATGGGCTAGGAAAGGCGGAGGAATTAGATCCCAATAGGTTTTGGCCTCCAAAACCTCCTCCTCTCTCCAGATCAAATAGTTCTTCTTCAACAAGTGTACCCTCCTGCTCGAAAACCCAAGAAATTATGCATTCCCTCTCTTCTCCAATGGATGAGTAACCGATAGTTGTTGTAGAATGGTGGGGGAGGGATATTGCACCTCCGTTACCAATATTTGACCAGAGGAGGTGGAATCTTTCACCATTGAGTTAATCTCTAGGTTTGTTCTCCCAAAACCCTCAAAATGTTCTTAGCTCAAGAGCTCAAGAGATCAAGATGAAAAAGTGAAAATGACATGAATGAGGAGTGAGGCGCCCTCCTTTTTTCTTTATACCCCTGGTTTAATTCTCATTGAGTTAATTGACCACCTTCTAAGGTTAACTCTTTACTTGAGTTAGTTAACCACTGTTGATTAAGGTTGGTTGTCATTGATGTCAACCCTTGAAGAAAGCCATGTAGCACAAAAGTTTGGGTAATGGACCCAAGATTGTTTGATGTAAAGATGACTCATTATTTTTTTGTCATGGTTGATAAGAAGTAAATATGGATGAACTCCAAATTGGTCCCCTTATGGTGAAATCCCTCACAGGAAGACACTTTGCGGAGTGAGAGAACCCATGCTTAATTGTGGAATAACGAGATGAAGGACAATGAATTTGTCAGTGAAACTATCCTAGATGGATATTGTTTTTCATGTGATTTTTGGTGGTATGTGGAACGTCACATAACTCCTTACGGTTAGAGAGTTATGACCATATGAATATGGAGAACCCCTCATGAGTCTTATAGAATCCCCCAAGGGTCAAAGTGCTTTGCAAAAGAATTTATTTTAAAAGAAGAAGCCCTAAAATAAGGAAAGTGTAATGTTACATGAAGATATAAATAAGAGGCAAAGCTCACTCATTAAGTACACACTTGTTCATTTTGTATATCTATTTTCTTGTGTAAAGCTTCTTGTAAATACGTGTGGATACATTTGAAGTGGCGAACGTCTGAGGTAGCATGAAGGGTTGACAGCGAAATTCTTGGATTCACAGAAAACCCCATTTTCTAAGGCATACGCGGGTTGTCTGTGTATAGGGTGCATATACATTGAAGGTATATGCGGGTTGGTTGTGTATAGGGTGAGTATGTATATCGGTTGACTGTGTATAGGGTGAGTACATGTTGATAAAGCCATGAAACTTGAGAAGATGAAGGTGCAGAGGTTCTAGATTCTGATATCAAGTTCCCAGGAAGGTCTAGAGTGCTCAGATACATCAGATCCATCCATTGGTTCAAAACGTATGTCTTATTTCTATGAATAGTTGGATTTTGATGTATGCATGAGGAATGGCAATGGAGATTTAAGGATTCTCCCTAGAGAGACTAGTGGCTACATGGGATCTTTTGTATAAGTCAGATCTACAGAAATACAATGTTGGTATATTTATCATTGATACTTCTTGTTGAGGCACATCTTGTATTTTTTGGCATATGGCTAAGAGTTTTTATGGTACATGGTTGAGATCTTGTATTTATTGATGTATTGAAAAATTGAATATCAGAAAGGGTTGATGACTAAGATCATGTGAGGGATATTATACTTGTTCATGATTACACATACCTATATGGAACATGACTAGAGAGAGACATACTTGCCTTGAGTAGAGGTTATGTATGAGGATGCATGCACAGGGTACAGTTACAGTGTAGATACAGTGACAGGTTACATATCTATGTGAAAGAAGTTATAGAGGGTCAAAGTTTTCAAGTGAAAGGAAACCCTAGTTTCAGAAGGCATACGTAGGCTGCATAATAGATAGGGCACGTACATGCGTGGGATGCATCACTACAGGTCCTGTATCTGTTGTATTTTGTAGATACATGTTCAGTTTAGGTACGGGTTTATGACAGGGAAGTTGAACAGATTGGATACAGGGCAGTGGTACAGGTTGATACAATTGTACAACAGTATATCTCATAGTGACAGGTTGACAGTGGTTCCATCATTCTACTTCTACTTCAGAGTGGTTGGACGGGGCAAGGATAGGTGGTTGTAGCCGGAGAACATAGGGGATTGTAGCCTCCTTCTAGTTGTAGCCAAAGAATTGGGGAGTTGGAGCTTCCCTCGGGTTGTAGCCTAAGAAACCAGGGGGTTGGAGCCTCCTTCCAGTTGCAGATGGAAAACAAAGGAAGTTGGTGCTTCCAATGAATGTAATTCTTCAAGACATATAAGAAAAAACATTATGTGGTTTTATCCTGATTTGGGTTTCCACGTAAAACACTGGTGTACTGTGTATGTGTGTGATTGTTTATTTCTTATTGCTCATTATTGGATAATAATTCTACATTGATATAACATTTGAATAAAAAAGGATTATTATTACGCTATTACTGATTCACCCCCCCTCTCATTAATCCAACAACCACTTTCTAAGGTTAGTTGATATAAAATTGCATCAATTAATAAGTTTACAACAATTGATAAAATGTAACGACTGCAACAAATACTCCTCGGAAAAGCTTGAAAAGATAGTGTTGACTAAGTAGAATGATAATAACTTGTCATAAGCAATTTCTGAAATGATTATCTAGCAATTAATGTTGAGTATGCAAAACAATTGTTGCAATTAGATGGTTGTAGCAAACATTTATAATAGCAGCAAATAAGTTAGTGATCGAGGCTAAACTAGGGTTATAGATAGTTAGTAAAAGTTTAGGAGAAGAGTGATTGAGTGCTTGATCAATCCTTCAACAAGAGAGAGGAAAGAACTAGTGCCTTCTAGGGATTATGTAGTCAAAGTGGATGGCTTCTTCTAAGGCTACAAATAAATTTGATAATGCACAAAAGTCTAATAGGGAAAATGAATAGGAGAAGTAGTAACTTAAGTCCCCCTATGCATTGACCTCAAGAAAAAAGATGATAGGGTTTAGGAAATTCTAGGCCCTAACACATTCCTCTCCTTAGGATTATTACGGAGTAAAACTTATGCAAAGATAACAAAGTCAAAATCCTTAGAGTGCTAGCCATTTAGGGCTCTAAGGTTTCACTAGTTACTAGATCAATTCAATGAAAATCTTGGCAAATAGAAAGTAAGAAAGTAGCAATTTAAGTTCCTTACTTCAAGCATTAAGTATACCATGCAATTTCATAATCTTGCATGAGCAAATAAAACCATACACAAAACATTCAATATATGACAAAAAATGCAGATTTTACTTACTTGCGCCAAGAATAATCATGAAAATACCATGCAAGATCACCATAAAAAATTCCAAGACTGATCCAAGTTGCAAAAAATAGCCTCATACAAGAGTGTGCCTCACAATTTCAGCCAATAGCCCTCAATAGGGCACAAATTTCAGACCTATTCTCTTGTATGAGAAGTTGTGATCCTAAAAATGAATGTACTTTATGTTTATTTATACAAAACTTAGACCTTTAATTAATTTTAGGTCAAAAATAAAGCCGACCTAGCCAATTTACATTAAAATTCAATTTTGACATAATAAAATTTAATTAGAATCTAAAGACACCTCCAAGGGTGATGTCATGTCCTTCTAAGGTGACATTGAGGCCTAAAGGTGGAACATTGAGCCTAAAATGTAGGGCACTTGGCCTCTAGAGGCCCCACATGATGCCCACACGTGCCACCAGGATCATAAATGCCTCCAAAATGAAAGCCCTAGATCGGGATGACATCTAGGGTCATGATTGTGATGTCCAGGTCCCTCAAGGGCCAATGTCCATGTGGAAGAGCAAGGTCCCCTTGGGTCTAGGTCTTCCAGGGTGCCTCTAAATGAAACGCCCTTCTTTTTCCCAATGTAAATCTTCAATTTCTTCTTACCCCTAACTTTAATCCCCATGAAGGTCCAAGCTAATCATTCCCTCATGTATACCTTTCCACTAGGAAATGTCCTACAACAACAAAAAAATATGCCCTATAGGGGTTCATAAGTCACAGGGATCATAACATATAAATCACATCCAGTAATTAAATTACCCAAACATGTGCATCAAACCCCCCCTTAACCCCAGAATTAACCCAGAAAAATTCTCAAAGACATTATGCAACTTAACAAGTTAGGTTTGAAAAAGGTCTCAGGGTGTCCTATTGGGCTAACCTCTCTTAAGTTTGGGGTGTTTCCAGGTGGGATGTAATCTAATTTATGTAAGTGTAAGAGGTGGCATAGGGTAAGTATTTGGGCATGGGGTGCATGTAATAATGAGGAAATGTAAAGTCTTACATGTAGGTGCCTTTGTAGAGGGCGAGTTTCACCTTGTCATAAATGCAATTGTTTCATAGCCCATTTATTGCCTTTTATTCTTAGCTTTATTTCTTTTGATATTTTTTTTTTTTGCTTCAAGGTAAAATTTGAGGTCCATTGTCCTAGCTTGATGACAAGAGGTGACAACGTTATCCACAAACATTTCACAGAAATGAGAAGGTTGTCTCGTGATAAGACCCCCTTTCTCTTGGCTATGCCACCAAGAGCTAATACCCTGGTTTGGTGACCAGATAGGTGGTAGTTTCATACCGCTACATGCCCATGGTCATAATAGGTCAGCTCGTGATGAGACCTCCTATCCATCAACTACTACCTTGAGTGTTTATGCATCTTATGGGTCCCCTTTTCTTACTAAGAAGCTTTTTATTGCTTTCTCGAGGATCCCTGGGCGAAGCATCTCAAAGGTTTTTTTTTTTTTTAATTTGGATTTTAACTCTTGCCAACTAATTTTACTCTCTGGTCCTTTAGCCCCTTCTTCCCACAAGGTAAGGTACAAGCCCTTCCTAGTGTAGCCAATCCCAATGCCCAAACAAGGATAGGGGAAATGTAAGGAATAAATATGGAAAGTGGTAAGTATGGAGGGAATGAACGATGAATTTTCACAGACCCGCCCAATAGCAACCCATCCTCAAGGGAAACCAACTTACTAGGGAACCATGTTACCCCTCTAGGTATGAACGAGGAAACGAGCATAATTTCCAAGAAAACGTCATGAAATGAAGAAGGATTCAATACAACATATTCAAGTGCTTCAAAAATCAGAGTGGTACATACCATGATACCTGGACTCATTACTTCATGGAGCAAGACCCACCGCTACTTCATGACCATACTGGTGGGATGGATATTGTTGCTAGTGATAAATGGATTGCACTAAATAAAAAAGAGGCCCTCTGGGGCCATTCTCAAGTCATTTCTCTCTCGGTACTCCATGTCTAGGACTTGTGGGCTTCGAGACGTGATCTCCTTAGTTATCGCTAGGCTAGGGGATAACATATGGCTCCAACACGGGGACATGTTCTCACTGTAGAGCACATAGAACCTTGGCATCTCTGGTATGACCTATGCCTGTTAAATCTCAACAAAGGATATTATTAATCCCTAGGGTGTTGATATCACCCCTTGTTCATATATGATAAAAAGAAATAAAATTGTCTCTAGTCTAACATATGATTATGAGCATACATATATACATAATGAAACAAGACAATATGGAAATGAAATTACAACTATGCTAACATGATATGCAAATGGTATATACAATGGATGCAAATTCCTACCTACCTCTACTTACCTATTGGTTGAATGCTAGGTGTAGTCATATAACTAGTGAAACCATCCTAGCAATACCTCATAATACATGCCTATGTGCTTCATCATAAACCATAACAATGACAAGTCAAGAACAAAAATAACATGAGTTAGAGCATGTATCATATCATAGGAAGTTGTAAAGTCTAGCTCATGGAGGCAGGAGGGAGGGACAAAATTATGCCAAGTTACACTTCTAGGAAAGTGTTCAATCCATCTCARAAATGGATCATGAAAAATCAAAGGCTAAAAATATTGACTCAAAGAGTCTAAAGGTTTTCTACCTTGGATGCCATCACATCCTGAGGTCTRGGAAGGGACTAGMAAGAACCTATAGGATGACCGACAACTTTTCATGGGAAGGTTGGAATACCGAGATAACAAATTTCTTCTTAAGGCATTCARCCTACCCTTGAATTCTAAAAGAAGKATTTTCCCTGGAGAAAACTTAATACAAGGGAYATGTTTCCCAGTTTCACCYTTAGTGACATAGCGAGGTAAAGTAATCRAAGGAGGCTGGAAAACCTTGTCACAAGTACCCTAMTTCATGCAAGCAATGTCCTCRCCCTTATCAAGATCTGAGCACAAYRGTGGTTGATAATMTTCTTCATGGAATAAATCCAAGTGCTCAAAGGAATACTCATCAAAATCCTCAAGGTATGACCAAAAATCATCAGRAGAACATAGAACTAGGTCACCCTTGGGTGCTTGGAAAACATYTGCAACTACATCATCTCCTTGTTGCCAAATGTCAAAATTAGTAGTAACCTCATATGATAGTTGTAAAGGAAACATTTGGAAATGACCCTCAATGTTGTAAATGGGATCYSCATCATACCCAATCACATCCCATTTACRTTTCYCAATGTGTATGAACTCGTKAATATTWTCAACCATGTCATTACCTTTATCATAACACGAAGGGMTTAAAACATCCAAGGGCTCCTCTAACCATTCTTCACTTTCCAAATCACAAAATAAAGCATCTTCAACATCTTAGAAAGGGAAATAACTTAYCATATTCACTTCTTGTTGTGCAGGAGCATTGAAAACWTGGATGACTTCATCAAATGAAAAAGCAAGCATCAATGCTTCATCCTCATGAMTTYCCCCTACATCTTTAGCTTCATAATACAGAGGGTCAAACTTGTCCAAGGATTCCCTTTCTTCTTCACCTTTTGAATCATAGAATAAGGTATCGTCAAAAACCTGAAAAGGAAAGTGACTAACCTCATCCTCTTATTTTTGTGCAGTAGGAATAGGATCTTGTATGGCTTCATTAGAGGAAGAGAAATCATTAATACTTCATCATCATGTTTGATATATTCAAGCTCTCGCTCTTCAACCTGGTCTTCATTATCCTCGGTAGAAGCATGAGTAAATTCTTGCTCTTCCTCATGGGATTGGAAACCTTCATTAGGATCCCTCTCCTCAACCTCTTGTTGGTCGATGACTTGTTCCCCTCTTTCCTGGAATTTACTAACAAATATCTCAAGGGAAACTAATCTCTCCGGACTAAGAGTATCTGGGGTATCTTGGGGGTCATCAACTTCAATTTCTGGAGTAAAGAGGTGTTCTCCCTTGAACAAGGAGATATTTGCCTCGATTTGTATAATCATGTGATAAGCTTCTTGGATTTTTCTTGGTCCTTTTTCACTTAGGAGAAATCCTAATTGTACTAAGAGTGCATTTGTCTAGAGGTAAATGAGGTACTTGTCTTCAGGCTAATGGCTTATAGGAATTTGTTGTAGCAAATTCTCAAACCTGGAATGGAATTCCTTGACAGTCTCGTTCTTAGTTTGCTTAATGTATTCAAGTCTTTTTATGAGCATGTGGATATATTCTATTTTAATATTCCATTTCTCGAGAAAAAAATCTTCTAATTGGTCCGTAGATGTAATGTTGGCATCAAGGAGACTGTCATACCATTTCCTAGCAATGCCATGAAGAGTGGTAGAGAAGAATTTCATCGCCAAATCTTCAGCATCATCACTAATAGGGTGGAGTTAAAATAAAGCCCAAAAATTATCCATGTGATCTTCGGCTATAACCCCATCATTACTAGTGAATCTATGGAGCCAATTTTCATACCTCAGAGGAATTTGTCGATGGTAACCCAAAACTTCACTCATATCTAAGGGTTTAAAATTACTTGGATTCTATTGAGAAGCCACGATTGGATTTTTCATTAGTGGATTCGTCAAATAATCCTTCTAGGGATCATCAAAGGGAAAAGAGGGAATCACCCTTAGTGGAGTCACTGGGTAAGATTTTTGAAATGAAATCTTTGGATAAAGGCTTACCAAAAATTGTCATTCGAGGAAAATTGACTCGATGTTCCCCAGCAACAGTGCCAAAAATGTTATCGCACAATCTGTACTTACCCAAAGCCCAAGGTAAGTAAGGGATATTGGCATAAAAAACAGGATATCCTATCACCGTCACCTTAATAGGAAATCCCCACTTTCTAGGGATAGGCAAGGTATACCCCAGGGGAGGCATCCCCGATAACCTAAAGGGATGGAAGATTAGGGTTATGTTCAAGACATATTCTCCCCTCTCACTAGTTACCAAAGTCACTAAATTTGTGTCTAAAATTGAGGTTAATGAAGTGCTTGATGTACCTTCTCGGAACAAGACAATATAGCATACCTATACAATAATTCCAAGTACAGATATGATAATAACACCTTAGTATACAATGGACAATGACAATAAGTGCTAGTTAATATAAAATTGTAGCAGTTAATAAGTTTACAACAATTGATAAAATGTAACAGTTGCAACAAATACTCCTTGGAAAAGCTTGAAAAGATAGCATTGACTAAGTAGAATGATAATAACCTGTCATAAGCAATTTCTGAAATGATTAGCTAGCAATTAATGTTGAGTATGCATAAAATTTGTTGCAATTAGATGGTTGTAGCAAGCATTTATAACAACAGCAAATAAGTTAGTGATCTAGGCTAAACTAGGGTTAGAGATAGTTAGTAAAAGTTTAGGAGAAGAGTGTTTGAGTGTTTTATCAATCCTTCAACAAGAGAGAGGCAAGAAATAGTTCCTTCTAGGGCTTATGGAGTCAAATTGGATGGCTTCTTCTAAGGCTACAAATCAATTTGATAATGCACAAAAGTCTAAGAGGAAAAATGCATAGGAGAAGTAGTAACTTAAGTCCCGCTATGCATTGACCTCAAGAGAAAGGATGCTAGGGTGTAAGAGATTATAGGCCCTAACACATTTCTCTTCTTAGGATTCTTATAGAGTAAAACTTATGCAAAGATAAATAAGTCAAAATCCTTAGAGTGCTAGCAATTTAGGGCTCTAGGGTTTCACTAGTTACTAGATTAATTCAATGAAAATCTTGGCAAATAGAAAGTAAGAAAGTAGCAATTTAAGTTCCTTAAAGTAAGAAAGTAGTAATTTAAGTTCCTTACTTCAAGCATTAAGTATGCTATGCAATTTAATAATTTTGTATGAGCAAATAAAACCATACACAAACCATTCAATAGATGACAAAAAATGCATATTTTACTTACTTGCACCAAGAATAATCATGAAAATACCATGAAAGATCACCATAAAAACTTCCAAGATTGATCCAAGTTGCAAAAAATAGCCTTATACAGGAGTGTGCCTCACAATTTCAGCCAATATCCCTCAATAGGGCGCAAATTTCATACCTCTTCTCTTGTATGAGAAAATGTGATCCTAAAAATGAATGTACTTTATGTTTATTTATACAAAACTTTGACCTTTAATTAATTTTAGGTCAAAAATAAGGTCGCCTAGCCAATTTACAATAAAATTCAATTTTAACATAATAAAATTTAATTAGCATCTAAAGACACCTCCAAGGGTGACATCATTCCCTTCTAGGGTGACGTTGAGGCCTAAAAGTGGGACATTGAGCCTAAAATGTAGGGCGCTTGGCCTCAAGAGGCCCCAGATGATGCCCACATGTGCCACTAGGCTCATAAATTCGTCCAAAATGAAAGCCCTAGCTCTGGATGACATCTAGGGTCATGATGGTGACGTCTAGGGCCCTCAAAGGACAACTTCCATGTGGAATATAAAGGTCCCCCTGGGTCTAGTTCTGTCAGGGTGCCTCCAAAGACAATATCCTTCTTTTTCCCGATGCAAATCTTCAATTTCTTCTTACCCCTGGATGAGGTTGCAGCATCCATCTATGGGCTTTAAGCCTCCATAAAGGTCCAAGCTAATTGTTCCCTCATGTGTACCTATCCACCGGGAAAGGTCTTGCAGCAACAAAAAGTACACCCTCCAGGGGTTCATAAGTCATAGGGATCATAGCATGTAAATCACATCCAATAATTAAATTACCCAAACATGTGCATCAAACCCCCCTTAACCCATACAAATGCTCAAAGACATTATGAAACTTGACAAGTTAGGTTTGGAGAAGGTCTCAGGGTTTCCTATTGGGATAACCTCTCTTAAGTTTGGGGTGTTTCTAGGTGGGATCTAATCCAAGTCATGTAAGTGTATGAGGTGGCATAGGGTAAGTATTTTGGCATGAGATGCATGTAATAACAGGGAAATGTAAGGTCATGCATGTGGGTGCCTTTGTAGAGGGCAATTTGCACCTTGTCATAAACGCAATTGTTTCCTAGCCCATTCATTGCCTTTTATTCTTAGTTTTATTTCTTTTGATCTTTTGTTTTTGTGCTTCAAGGTAAAAGTTGAGGGCCATTGTCATGGCTTGATGACCAGAGGTGACAACGTTATCCATAAACATTTCACGTAAATGAGAAGGTTTTCTTGTGATGAGAGCCTCTTTCTCTTGGCTATGCCACCAAGAGCCACTACCCTGGTTTGGTGACCAGATAGGTGGTAGTGTCATACCGCTACATGCCCATGGTCATAATAGGTCAACTCATGATGAGACCTCCTATCCATCAACTAGTACCTTAAGTGTTTATGTATCTTATGGGTCCTCTTTTCTTACTAAGAATATTTTTACTGCTTTCTCGGGGATCCCTGGGCGAAGCATTTCAAATATTTTTTTTTAAATTTGGATTTTAGCTCTTGCCAGCTACTTTTACCCTGTAGACCTTTAGCCCCTTCTTCCCACAAGGTAAGGTACAACCCCTTCCTAGTGTAGCCAATCTCAATTCCCAAACAAGGATAGGGGAAATGGAAGGAATAAATATGGAAATTGGTAAGTATGGAGGGAATGGAGGATGAATTTCCACAAACCCACCAAGTAGAAAACCATCCTAAAGGGAAACCAACTTACTAGGGCACCATGTTACCCCCCCAGGTATGAACGAGGCAAAGAGCATAATTTCCAAGCAAACATCATGAAATGAACAAGGATTCAATCTAACATATTTAAGTGCTTCAAAAATCAGAGTGATACATACCATGATACCCAGACTCATTACCTCATGGAGCAAGACCCACCGCTACTTCAGGACTAGGCTGGTGGGATGGATATTGTTGTTGGTGATAAATGGACTGCACTGAAGAAAATAGGGGCCCTCTTGGGCCATGCTCAAGTTGGTTGGCTCTTGGTACTCCATGTCTAGGACTTGTGGGCCTCGAGACATGATCTCTTTAGTTATCCCTAGGCTAGGGGATAACATGCTTGTTCAAGAAAAAATCTAGAGAATGCTCAACCAATACTAGAGAAACAACATTACACTTACATGCATTCATAAACAAAACCACAAGATGAAAAGAGACCACTTACTCAAGAAATATTTCATCCATGAAAACCCTAGCAATGAATAGCCATGTAGTAGCAAAGAATCCAAAAGCACACCTTCTCAAAAAAAACTCTCTAACTAGCAGTCCATAGCATTTTTCATAAGAGATAATATAAAAGTAGAAAAATAGTGATGTATCTCCACGAGAAGCATTGATTTAAAAATTAGAAGTGTTTCTTTATTTATACCAAAGATCTAACACCATTCTCATTAGAATAATAATGTTCTCGTAGATTTTATCCTAAAAGAATATAAAAAAATTATCTCTTTTAAACAACCCCTAGAGATATGGTCAAAAATACATAAATTATGAGGTGTTTATGCCATTTATAAATGAATGAATGAGTCAAACGACCCCAAAGATGCTCTCAAACTCAAGTAAACTCTCCTCAAGTGCCAAGTTACCCTCCTCAACATGTGGAATGATCTCTTACAAGGTTCAACAACCTCTTACAAGGTGGAAAGACTTCCTCAAAAGCCTCAATGACATCCACCAAGTGTCTCACGAGTGGTAAAAAAATTAGGATAATCTTCTTGTGACAAATTTTAAAAGCACCACAATTGTGTCAATTTTTTCCTGAATTTCTAATATGACCACTTTTCAGAAATCTCATGGTTATTTTGCATCTAATGCAATTGATCTAGTAGAGCTCATATTCTGTCAAAAGATAAATGCTTATGAAGTTGGTCACCCTCAAAATAGGTGTTAAAATCTCCTCAAAGTGTGCAACAACCTTTAAAATAAGTGGGACGACCTCCATCAAGCATGCAAGTAGCCCTGCAATGTCATCCAGAGGACCAAGGAATCAATAAGTAGGTATCGATGTGAAACCCATCATCCAAGGAGGGGCTTATGTAGTCCAATGCACTTTGAAGACCGAAGGCAAAGTACACAATTCAAACACAACATATAAAGTGAGTCATGTCAATGAAAAATCCATTAGATAGATATTATTAAGTATCCTCTTCAAACTTCACAATATCTTACAAATTTATACAATTTGCTAAGTTTCGGTATGGGAGGATCATTATTACCCCCTATTAGGTGTGCTAGTACCCAAGATAAGAAGTATGTCCCAAGGATCCCATCAAGGAGTATGTGCAATGGAATGTGGTATGGTTTGGGGTTTACCGCATGGGTGGATGTCATTGACATGCAAGGTCACATAATATATTCATCCACATGAACACCTTTGTAGAGAGAGCACTTAGGCAATGAGTTACTCTTTCCTCGACACCGTGTCTTTTCAAACCCTTGTTTTCCTTTTCCTTTATCGCTTCAACCTTTTTTATCTTTTGACTGTCATTTGATAAGTATTTTTGTTAGGTATGCATTCATTGCATAGGCCTTGGGGTGATGGCCTCTTAGCGAGGGGGTAGAGCTCATGCTTCACTTTTGTCTTGATTTGATTTTCTTGCTTGTTTCTTTTCCTTGCAATTTGAATTTAAGATTTTTCTCTTTCTATATCATTTTTATAACACTACATCAACCTTGGGCATTCAAGCCCCTTCTTCTCATGTGATTAAGGATCATGGACCTTTAAGGGATACATGTAACAACCAACCCAAAAGAAAGGATAGATGGAATATGTTATACATGGTAAAGGATATGGATATGTTACTCCCATTAATGTCCCCCAATTGTACAATGTTTCCCAAAGGTGACAACATTGACTTGGAGATGATGATGACCACAAAGGTGAAACAAGGAAAAAAATACAAATTCAAAGCAACATTTTCATTATCTAATTCAACCCATGATCACCATTTTCATATCCCAAACATTGGCATTATCACTCGATATGAAGTGTTAAAACAGTGCACCTCAATGTGTAATGCACCATGTCATCTAATGTGAATGAGTTGAGCATGTAATGGAAGACATTTGTGGGAAACTATCTGTGGATAAATATGGAATATCATCATCAAAATTGCTATCTAGAATGTGGATCATGGAGAAAAAATATCCTCTAGTTACCCATAGAAGTGAGGGGGTAACATTTGCCTTCAACATGGAGACATTTGCTCACAGTAGAGTGCATGAGAACCTCAACAATATATGGAACTCCGAGACCCTGCACTCTGCATGAAACCTAGAAATGTCTTGCTACATTTTAACATAAAACCATTAGTAAAAATAAGCAAGGGGATAAGATCCTCCTGATAGATAAAAGGTAAAATAAAGGAAATAAAGGAAATAAAATCTATTTCTTTTCCTTCTCTCTTTTTTATATATGTTATAGACAAGAGCAAATAAAAAGTGCAACTAATTGTGTATTCATATGATTAAGTAGTGATTGAAAGCAAGTAAATGACAAGCTACAATCAAGAATGCATGAAAGGGAACACACAACATGACCTACAACTACGCTAAACTAAACTACGGCTAACAAAATCAAGTGTTAGGTATAGTCATACAACCAATGAAGCCACCCTAGCATCTCATCGAGGTCAAAAGTTCTACCATTATGCTTAGTTATGAACCAAAACAAGGATACATCAAGCATAGAATTATCATGAGTGGGTACAAATACTACATAATGACTAAACATAGAATCTGACTCATAATAGTAGGCGAGAGAAACAAAATCATGCCAATATTAGCATGTGCATCCACAAGTTTTCTCTATCCATCTTTGGATGGGGCTGCAATATGACAATGATGACTCATCCTTGCTCCAAACAAGTCCTTCATGATGCAACCCTTGCATCTTATAAGGTTGATTCACACACTTCAAGAGATGGCCACCTTGACTCTGATGTACAATGTTACTCTCCAAGGCTTGAGATGGAATCATAAGAAACCTGAAAAATACTTCATGGTTGCCCAAAAAAGACTTGTATGAAAAATGGGGTGTAAATTCAAGACTTGAAAAAATAATTGCTCCCAAATTGGGGCCTATTTCCCTTGTTAATGTGGTTGAAAATATTTACAACAAACTATAACTTGAAAACACTTTTTCCCCATAGATATTTCAGCATCAAAAACGCAATTTCCACTTGTATCTCCAATGATATATTGAGGACAAGACAAAAAGAAATACAGTTGGAAATTTCTGCTATGGAATTCTCTCTGCCCTAGGTGAATCACAACCCCATATGAGTGCTCTAATGTTGATTTTCCACATGGATGTTCACCAAAAACTTAGCATAGGGGTGGCTGAAAAAAAATCATTCTTACCTTCATAAAACAACTCCAAGTGCTCAAAAGGTATTTTTCATACCTCATAGGATATGGATGGAAGTTGTCATGAGATGTTGAAATAAATTAGTGTTGGTGGTTGAAACAAATCCATGAACATATCCTTTTTATGTTGCCAAAAATATGCATCGTTGTTGTACATATATCACTGAAATTGATCATGAAGATTTTCTGAAAATGATGGTTGTTCCAAAGGCAACAATTATGCACTCTTGATTCAGAATCATCATCAATATCATAAATGGGATCCCCATCAAAATGAAAACAACTTATATCCCATTTATGCCTTCCAATATGTAGAAAATTATCAATATTTTCAATCTCATAGTCATCATATTATTTATCAAATGAAAAA
>JZKD02S2012371.1:505344-522522 GCA_000966675.3 Picea glauca
ATGAGACATGTGGAATAGTTGAAAGAGCATCACCATCAAACTTTGGAATATTATTTTCCCAGTTTGGAGGGAGCTTGTTTGAGTATCCCAGAATATCCTTAATGTCAAAAGGAGGATACATTTCATGAAGTTCCCATGGTGCCATATTCCTGTACTTAACATTCAACTTGGTGTGACATTTGAAAATAGGAGATTATATCTCATACCAAACATGTGTGTGTGGAGTTGTCAAGGTGAATTTTAGATGCCTACACAATGATGCTTTCTTCACCTTACAAGCATAGCATCTGCAAAATTTGCATAGGGAAAATGGCTTCTTCCATCAATGGAGTCGTCAAATGAGAACACTAGATTAGGCTTTAATGTATACTCATCAATGAATGTTGAAGCATAGACTTCAGATATCCAAAAAGAATGACTCAATTCTCCTCAATAATGACACCAAAATGTTACCACACAATCTAGCACCAAGTGCAAAGCCTTCACAAGGCAGAAGACTAGTGGAACATTGAAATATTTCACCACTATCACCTAGGCAACACCTTCCCTCTTTTTAATGGAGTGAAATCCAATACAAGGGAGGCTTCCTTGGTAGCTTCCAAGAATCCTTAGGCAAGACACAATCAAGTATAGAGCCTCTCGGTTAGCTACTTAATCAACCACCAATGAAGTAAGATAGATAAAGTATTAATAAGGTGGTAAGATAAAGAAATTTCTAGATTTGAAGAGATGATTATCTAGGTCAATCTAAGAGGTTTTCTAAGTCAAGTCAAAGCTCGATGGGATCCCCAAACACTACAAATGAAGAAAAAGACTATAATTGTTGTAAAACTTGGAAAAATATATCAAATCATAGCAGTAAAATAAGTTTAATTCAATGAATAAGAGGGCTAAAAAATGAGCTAAATTAGGGTTTCATTAACTATCAAAAATAGAAAATTAAGAGGCATATAATAGCCCTAAAACCTTAGACATTTTCTCCTAAAATGTTGTAATAACACTTCTGAAATACAAATTAAGGTTTTAACAATGTTTATTAGGTCAACAATATGCATAAAAGTCAAAACGTCTAGGTTATGTATGGCTAAAAATGAAAATTTGTTGTAATAAAACCTAAAATGGTAAAAGTAGAGTATAATTCAAAAAATAATGATTGACTATTGGGAGACTGGCTAGTGCCTACTATATTTTTGGGCATATGGGGTCATTTAAGGATTCATTTAGAGAGAAGTGAGTTTCTTATTAAGGGTGATGTCTAGAGGTTGATCACTACTAACCCTAAAAGATCCTCCTAAGATATTAAGGACAATTCAAGGAAAGGTTCTTCATTAGTAACCTTATAAGAGTTATAATAAAAAGGGATTGTTTAAGAAAAATCAAATAAAATTCTTAACCGACACTAGAGAAGCAACATTACACTTAAATACATTCACAAACAAAACCACAAGATGAAAAGAAACCACTTAAGAAATTTTGCATCCATCAAAACCCTATCAATAAATATCCATGTAGTAGCAAAGAATCCACAAGCACATTTTCTCCATAAACTCACTCTAACTAGCCATCCATAGCATTTTTCATAAGAGAGAATGTAGAAGTAGACACATAGTGATGTATCTATACAAGTAGCAATTATTTACAAATTGCAAGTGCTTCTCTATTTATATGAGAGATCTAGCACCCTTCTCATTACAATAATAGTATTCTCCTAGATTTTAGTCTAAAAGAATATAAAATACCATTATCTCTTTATAAACCCTAGAGATATGGTCAAAAATACATAAACTATTAGGTGGTTATGCCACCTATACAGTAATATCCACGATACATGAGTGAATGAGGCAAAAGACCCCAAAGATGTTCCCTCACTCATGTAAACTCTCCTCAAGTACCAAGTCATCCTCCTCAACATGTCCTCAAGTACCAAGTCATCCTCCTCAACATGTGGAATGACCTCTTCAAAAGCATCAACGACCTCCTCTAAAAGTGTCCCATGAGTGGTCAAAAATTTGCGATAATCTTCTTGCGGAATATTTTAAAAGCACCATAATTGTGTCAATTTTTGCTTGGAATTATATTATGACCACTTTTCAAAAATCTCATGGCCATTTTGCATCTAATGGCATTGATCTAGCAAAATTTAGGGTATTATGTCAAAAGATAATTGCTCCTAAAGTTGACTGCCCTCAAAATAGGTACTAAAATCTCTTCAAGACATGCAATAGCCTCTAAAAGAAGTGATAGGAGCTCCATCAAGCATGCAAGTAGCCCCTCAAGTTCCTCCAAAGGACTAAGGAATCAATCAAGTAAGTAGCCATGTGAAATCCATCGTTGAAAGAGGGGCTCATGTAGTCCAATGCATCGTGAAGATCGCAGGAAAAGTACACAATTCAAACACAACATATAAAGTGAGTCATGTCAATGTAAAAGCCATTAGATAGATCGCATTAAGTATCCTCTTTAAACTTCACAGTAGATTACAAAGTTATACAATTTGCCAAGTTTAGGTATGGGAGGATCACTATTACCCCCTATTAGGTGTGTCGGTACCCATGACAAGAAGTATGTCCCAAGGAATCCATCAAAGAGTAAGTGCAATGGCATGTGGTATGGTTTGGAGTTTACTTCATAGGTGCATGTCATTGAGATGCAAGATCACATAAGATATTCATCCACATGAGCATCATTGTAGAGGGAGCACTTAGGCAATTAGTTACCCTTTCCTTTGCACTATCTTTCCAACCCCATGTTTGTCTTTTTCTTTATTGCTTCAACATTTTTTTGGCTTTTGATTTTCATTTGCCAAGTCCTTTTGTTAGGTATGCATTCATTGCATAGGATTTGTGGTGATGGCCTCATAGCAAGGGTGGTAGAGCTCATGCTTCACTTTATTTCATGGTTTTCTTTTCTTATTTGTTTATTTTCCTTGCATTTTGAGTTAGGAATTTTTTATCTTCTGTATCATTTTTATAAAGTTGAAACTACCTCAGGCATTCAAGCACCTTCTTCTTATGTGATTATGAAGCATGGACCTTTTTGGGATACATGTAATAATCAACCAAAAAAAAAAGACAACTAAGAAATGATAGATGAAATATGTTATACATGGTAAGGGATATGGACACGTTACCCCCATTAAGCCCCCCCAGTAGTACACTTTTTCCCAGGAGTGACAACATTTGACTAAGAGATGATGATGACCACCAAGGTGAAACAAGGAAAAAAATATAAATTCAAAACATCATGATTCATTATCCAATTCAACCCATGATCACCATTTTTATGCCCTAAACAATGACATTATCACTCGATATGAAGTGTTAAAACAATGTACCTCAATGTGTAATGCATTGTGCCATCTGATGTGAGTGATTTGAGCTTGTAATGGAAGGCATCTATGGTCAACTGTCCAAGGAGAAATCCATATTGTCATCATCAAAACTATTGTCTGAAATGTGGATCATGTTGAAAAAAATCTCCTCTAGTTAGCCATAGAAGTGAGAGGGTAACAGTACCGATTTTTGCTAGTTCCCTCCAAGCCTTGGGAATCCATCACCACATATTTTATCAGTGGTCTATCTACAATTCAATGAAAACATGATTGCATTGTCGTATGCAAATTTTCCAAATGGTAGTCTTTTTTACCATGCAACAAAATTATTGATACCCCCAACACTGCAAAAAATTTCTTTTAGTATGTTTGGAGCCATTTTGGATTACCATTGACCATCATTTTTTATTGTGACTTGAGATTTCTCAGTGACTTTAGAAATATTTGTGGAATCTTTTAAGTTGTCAATGTTGATTTTTTGTTACATTTCATCCACAAATAGATGACCAAATCAAGGTAGTGAACATAACCTTGGCTCTTTCTCTCTATGTCTCTGGGCAATAGAACAAACATTGGGATTAATACTTGCATATTTTGTAGCAAAGCAAAGAAACCAATATTTCTACATAACTCTCCTTTTGAATCATGTTTTGGATTTTAGTCTCTTGCTCATAATATTCTAGTCACTCTCCTAGTGCCATCCACATCCCACCAACAAAAGGAACAAGACAAGTTTTGTTATTGTGCATAACTTGGCCAAAATCCACATCAGGATTCATGGCATCCTTCAACAAACACAAACCAAGTATAAAACATTTCATGATCCACATCAAGTTGTTTTACATTTTCAAGTTGGTGACCAAGTATGGTTGCGTTGGAACAAGCAACATTTCAAATAAAAACAGCGTTGCAAGATTAAACACAATTGGTACAATTCTTACACCATCATACAATAAATGGGTCATAATGCCTTCAAGTTGGATCTCCCACCTTAGTTTGGCATTCATGACATGGTGAATGGTAGTGAGTTGAAGTTGAAAGAACCACCTCACATGGAGTGATTTGTTTTAGTGACACATCTAGAGACTACAATCCCATATTTTCAGCATCACACTCCTCAAGACTCTTTTAATGGTTGTGTTAAATCTACTAGGTAGCATCACATCACCATTTACATGGTGGGTTGCAAACGCAATTTTCCCACTTAGGTCAAGTGGTTGTCTTAGTCAACATTTCAACAATTATTTCCCCATCACTAGCAAATATTAGAGGCAAATTCCTCTCAACGAGGAATTGATGAGACTTGGTCTAGTAAACATGAGTAAACATGTATTATATTTGTACTTTAGTACATTGTACTTTATTCTTATCTCTTTTGGGTGATAATATAAATTGATCACTAGGCCACATTATCGTATTTTATTAGAGACTTGGTCAATTTTGATCATTGTCCCCACAATAATGTACTCTCTATAAGTGAGTGTACAATATGTGTACTTTATATAAATGAGTGTACAACATGTGTACAATTCCCACAATCTCCTCTCATAATTTCATACTTTCTTGTGCTTTCTTGTGTAAGAATATCTTCTTGCATTGTTGATATTGCGATCATAGCACTCAATAAAAGATGATAATTTTTAAATCTTAATTCTCGATGTGGAATTGGTGAACATAAGATTGCACTAGTTATATCTATTAACTAATATAATTATCTTTAGGCTACATTGGGGTATAATGTCATCAAATGAGTTGCAGCCTTCAAGGGGCAATACTATTATTTTATTACATGAATTGAGAAAGGGTGATCAAGATTTAGGAGCGAAACGAAATGATTAACAGATTGAATACAATAAACATAGAGATATGAAGGATAACACAAATATCCAATGAACAATATCTTCTATTAATTAATGAAATAGGTTGAAATTGTAAAACTGCAGAACTGAAACACTTGCTTGAATGGTGGTAGATATCTCTGAGAAGAGATGTGACTGCTACATGCATCCGTCTGAACAAAATGGATTACAATCAGGCTCCAAAGGCCTTTTTGATATTACTCATGAATGCCAAAACCCTAGACATCCAAAAACCTAACCCTAGAAGGTGAAACGCCAAAATTCATGTGAGCTTTATGGGTAGTGTTGTTGTAAGAGTTGACTCTAGGTTGTAAAAGAGCCAAGCCTTAGCACATTTTTAAAAGAAATAAATCTTATTGATTGATCAGTCATAGGAGGCTTCTAGAACTAGGTTGAAAATAGCCATTCCACTCATTTATAGATCAGAAACGAAAAGGCATGACCTCGTTTGTCTAATTCATTTTAAAATCATGAGGATGGATAGAAGATAGGGGGTGAACAAAACTGAAAGAAAAATCCAAGTAATTGGTCTTCCTTTCAATAGAAGAAATAACACCAAACTTCAAATATCTGAACACAGGTCTTGTCTCACTCATAGAAAGACAGAGGAAAGGTTGTGAACAAATAAAACCTGTAAATAAGGCAAAACAATTAGGATGCAGGTCTTGTTCTACTCACAGCAAAACAGAGGAAAAACTGCACCTTAAAGAATTCTTTAAATTAGCTACAGCAGAGGTAGTACTGAATTGTAACCATTACAAGCTAAAATTATGAATGTAAGGATGAAAGAGCAGTGATGAAAACTTGAGAAACAATAATACAGGAAGAAAACGGAATTAGACAGTGACAAAGTATAGAATCTCTTGGCACTCTGTTCTATATTTGATAAGAAAAGAATGCATTACAAACCCAGCCTTCGAAAAAGGCTCCCGGCTATTCCTCCCCTGTTACATGCATCAGTCTTTTTTTTTTAAAGAAAAAATAAGACTCTTTGTGTTCCGGGCATCTGAAGCGTTTTGCCTTCTCCGGACTGTGCGACTACCGGATGTGCTGCCGTTTCTTTAAACCATTATTAATCGTTTGACCAGTGGGGTACTTTCAGCATATATGATGGATTTATTTAATAGGGCTACATTGCATCAGCCTAGGGATGTATGTTGGTAGACGCACCTAAACTACCATATTTAACAACACCGGCCTGTAGCCCAACTCCTGCCAGAACTAGAGGTGTTGCTATTGTATTATGTCTGTCATACGCACCAGAGGGTGTATATGTATGAACTAAATAGGCCAAGCGACATATTCAATCTCTTCCAGTAACCCGAATTTGGAACTATACTGGTCTTACTGCCAAAGTTTGAATTGGAATGTCCAAAGCTTAAATATGAAACTGCCCCCATAGCAGATAGTCAATCGGACTCATCTTCACTGGAAGCTTGTTGTAAGCCTATCCCCTTCGATGGAAACCGAGCAACTCTGCACCTGTTGGAAAATTGTACATTTCAGAGGATAGCATGCTTGAGCCATACATTTGCATTTCATCCCTAGTTTTTGCCTGTATAGGATGCCCCGGATATCCCCTGGAGGAGTCGCGATGTGCTTCTGCGGTTATTACCGATTGAGGTGCTTGTTGTAAAATAAAATTTGAAAAACCCAGATGTATCAGTTTGAGTCCCAATCGTGGAGATGAAAGAGTCTATTGTACTCTTAATTTCTCACGCTGGTTTGGCTATGCAATATGCGCTTGAGCTCTTAACTGGTTCATTCTTAGAAAAGAATGCTCTAGTATCGTGGAGTCTGAATGCCTGGTGTCGAATACTTCTGACATGAGTTCCCACCTCGGAGCACTTGAAATGTCTTAGCGATTCCTCGTCTATACCCATTCCACGTTTACAACGATCAATGCCTAAAAGGCATCCATAACCGTTGGTTGACTTCATTGTTTCTCTCCACGGGCTTGATAGTGGACGCGGCAGGATTATTCTCTGATGTCGACTATGAACATTGAGACGAGAGCACCGAACGTTATGACTGCGCCTGTCATGATCGTGGAGTAGAGCGAGGTGTCATTCCCCATTCCCAGGCTCTGGATGCTCACCGTGAAAAGTGTTATTCTCCTCCGTGAATCTCATAACGTAAAAATGAATGCCAGAAGCTGCACCATTACTCTGGACACTTGGAATCTCGCCAGATCTCTCATCAACACTTACGAACACGTCCAATCCCCTACTATTTTCTCCATTACCACAGGTTTCAATATGTTAGTAACGCACTCGCACATTACTGATAAGAATATTTCTCTGGCAACTGCGAGAATCAGTAATATCTGGATGGAAACCGGGTGGACATTGGCATAGCGTATTGTCGTTTATATTGGCGGTTTTGCAGATAGCTTTGTTTCTAAAGCTATGCAACAACTAAAGCGTCCATTTCATCAATGTAAGGTTCCACAACTGAGGGTCTGCCCGATATCAGAATCACCAGGCATTTCGCCTCATTTCAAACGTTCTGTATTACTGTGATTCCACCTGGAGAATTTGTTAGATTTTGGTTATTATCGCCATTGGTTTCCACTAATAAAATGATATATAGTTTGGGCTAATGTCAGCCTGCTCACTGGGGGTAGCACTCCGAATGCATCGCAAGCCAGAAGTACAATGTTCTTCGGATGAGGTCCAACACAAGGAATCCTGGCATTTGGTATAAACTCTACAGGGTATGCTGCCCTCGTGTTCTCGGTCACAGATTTAATCGACTTCTCTTGTGTGCTCATCGAATACTACGTTCTCTAAAACTACCCCAAATTTAATGGCGTTCCAAATATTGGCCTCCTTTTCTTTTGAGAGGTCGATGCATTTTGCATAGCATCTTCCCTCGATATTAGATACACCATTATCGCTCCAGCAATGCTCGTCGTCGCCAATCAGTTCCCTCTGGTGATCTGTAGAAAGAGTGGTCTTTCCAGTCATTGAAAAACCAAAAAACAAAGTGACATCCCCTTCCTTGCTCATGTTGCAGCCAGAATGTAATGATAGTATGCCTCTTTTTGGCATTAGATAGTGCATGACTGTAAACAGACCTTTCTTCATCTCACCAGCGTATTGTGTCCCGAGAATCACCATTTCTTTTCGTTTCAGGTTAACATCTATGCTTGTCGAGGATGTCATGTAGTGTGTAGCGATTGCAAGGGAATTGACCTGCATTATAGATCGTGAAATCTGGGGTCCTGAAATTTTCCAGTTCTTCCTGTGTTGGTCGGATACACATGTTATGCATGAAAAGAGAATGATAGGCTCAGGCAGATATAACCCTGACTTTGAGCCTGTTCTCTGGATCCCAGTTGAGGAATTGATCATTCACAAATACCTGTCCAAAAAATGTCAAATGATCAACCGCTCGTTCTTGATTCACCAAAAACGTTTGCTTGTAAAGTTCTGGAGGAGAAAAATTATACAAAACATGGGTAAGCTTGAGAGAGTTGTCACTGATAGTAGAACTAGATGGAGTTGAAATTGAGGGCCTCAGAGGCTGCCTCCTTACTTTTTCTGGATCTCCATGAATGATATGAGGTCCTGTCTCCTGAGTCAAGAATGTGAGAGAAGCACTTATAGACAACATCTGTTGTCTTCGCTTATTTTCCTCAGAGATGATTTGTTGCTGAGACGAGTGAGGAGATGATGATGATTTGGAAGTGGAGGGAGCAGACTTTTTCTGCTGCAGCTTATGGAGCTCTGAGAGGGTCTGTACTTTTACTGAACGAACGCTATCACCATCATCAATACTCACATTGGAGTCACCTTTTGTCTTCTGCATATCGATCTTATGGAGGGAGATGGGGATATTCATCTCTTGCTTATCCATTCTATTCTTTGATCCTTGGGCAGCACAGTCAATTTTGATATCTGTTACAACATCGGCTCCCTCTAGGGATGGTACTTTCTCGTAAAGTGCCAAGAAAAATAGACCAAGTGCCTTCATCCATTGGGCGACCCGAAATCATCCTCATCAAATCCTGAACCCTGTCACTTTACTCGCATATTTTCGGAACGAAAACCCACTTATTCATCCATTGGGCTATGGAGTCGTAATGCTTTAAAACAAAACCATACTAGATTAAAAACTGAACTGAAAAACATATTGAAAACCATCGATGTAATCTAATGCTTGAAGTCAAGCTTATTTATATACATCACCTACTCTAACTACTGAAAAATTTTCACTGAATCAAATGATACGAAAATGCCAGTGAAGCCAATCCAATAATTGCCTACTTATTTGAAACTTTCTCACACTTTCTTCGAGCAGGCTGAAAAAGGAAACCGACAACTCCCATCTGACCTATTGGTGATCATGGATTTGCAAACCTTTCATCAATTCTTGTGACCAAATATTCATGACATAGCATATTCCTCCATTAAATGAATCCAAAAGATCAACAAAAGGGTCTTGGAAAAATATATCATCCTCAGGTTTTAAAACATTCGGAACTACTCTATGTTCTGATTTATGATGCTCAGGATCATTAAACATGGCAACCATATATTTTTCATGAAACAAAGCAGAGTCTAACATCTGATCTTCTGGCAAGAAATCATCATACATAGGTTCACTAACTTCCTGTAAAGTTCCATGAAATACATAACTGTCACCATTTAAAAATAGATTTACATTTTCAGAAATGGAAGAAGTTTGACATTCATATCCGAGACTGTGTGAAAGTTGTAAATCTGTGTGAGTAGGGGCTACAACATAGTTGTGCAGGGGCAGACCCTTCTCTTCCTTAGTTAAAGGAGAAGGTGGTCTCTGTATTTTCTGAATAAAACAACAATCATTCCTTTCTATCTCTTTTGCAGGTTAACCGTGATGCCGAATATCTTCTTCTTGAGTAAGTTCACAAGATCCAGCATCTTTATGAGCCAACTCTTCCTCATACTGATCATCTTCATCAACTTGAGAAATTTCTATTTTTTCTTCCTCCTCCTCAAGAGGACTTGTATCACAACAATCTTCAAAAAGGATTTCAGCAGAATATATCCTCTTACAATGTTGATGAAAAAGTGTGTGAAAGCATCTYAATGAAGGAATAYTGGAATGGGGTAARKATTTATACCAGAGTCTAGCATMTTTTTCCAATRAAAACATAAACAATTTCATGAGGACATCTTCATGATGTACATTTAATTCTTCCATGAGCTTGTGGAATTCAAACAAATGTTGACCAGGATTGTCATCCTCATATTCTCCAAATTTAGGAAGGATATCTTCCCAAATTTTAATTTTTGGAACAGTGTTTGGAAAGCCATAAACATTTGTAAAATCCAGAGGAGAAAACCTTGCAGCAATTCGAGCAGCAAACAAGTTCGACATTTGAGACCATTGAAGTCGCCAACAAAATCATGTAGAGTCTACGAACCAAGGAGTCGCCAGGTGAATGATTACATCCAATTGAATGCCTATCCCTTGTTCACCATCAAGAGATAGATACGAACTTTTTCGTATCCCAGGGAAGATAACTTCGTCCTCCGTCCCCGGCAACGGCGCTAGAAAATGTTGTCGCAAGAGTTGACTCTAGGTTGTAAAAGAGCCAAGCCTTAGCACATTTTTAAAAGAAATAAATCTTGTTGATTGATCAGTCATAGGAGGCTTCTAGAACTAGGTTGAAAATAACCATTCCACTCATTTATAGATCAGAAACGAAAAGGCATGACCTCGTTTGTCTAATTCATTTTAAAATCATGAGGATGGATAGAAGATAGGGGGTGAACAAAACTGAAAGAAAAAGCCAAGTAATTGGTCTTCCTTTCAATAGAAGAAATAACACCAAACTTCAAATATCTGAACACGGGTCTTATCTCACTCATAGAAAGACAGAGGAAAGGCCGTGAACAAATAAAACTTGTAAATAAGGCAAAACAATTAGGATGCATGTCTTGTTCTACTCACAGCAAAACAGAGGAAAAACTGCACCTTAAAGAATGCTTTAAATTAGCTACAGCAAAGGTAGTACTGAATTGTAACCATTACAAGCTAAAATTATGAATGTAAGGATGAAAGAGCAGTGATGAAAACTTGAGAAACAATAATACAGGAAGAAAACGGAATTAGACAGTGACAAAGTATAGAATCTCTTGGCACTCTGTTCTATATTTGATAAGAAAAGAATGCATTACAAACCCAGCCTTCGAAAAAGGCTCCCCGTTGTTCCTCCCCTGTTACATGCATCAGTCTTTTTTTTTTAAAAGAAAAAATAAGACTCTTTGTGTTCTGGGCATCTGAAGCGTTTTGCCTTCTCCAGACTGTGTGACTGTCGGATGTGCTGTCGTTTCTTTAAACCATTATTAATCGTTTGACCAGTGGGGTACTTTCAGCATATATGATGGATTTATTTAATAGGGCTGCATTGCATCAGCCTAGGGATGTATGTTGGTAGACGCACCTAAACTACCATATTTAACAACACCGGCCTGTAGCCCAACTCATGCCAAAACTAGAGGTGTTGCTATTGTATTATGTATGCCATACGCACCAGAGGGTGTATATGTATGAACTAAATAGGCCAAGCAACGTATTCAAGCTCTTCCAGTAACCCGAATTTGGAACTATACTGGTCTTACTGCCAAAGTTTGAATTGGAATGTTTGAAGCTTAAATATGAAACTGCTCCCATAGCAGATAGTCAATCAGACTCATCTTCACTGGAAGCTTGCTGTAATCCTATCCCCTTCGAGGGAAACCAAGCAACTCTGCACCTGTTGGAAAATTGTACATTTCAGAGGATAGCATGCTTGCGCCATACATTTGCATTTCATCCCTAGTTTTTGCCTGTATAGGATGCCCTGGATATCCCCTGGAGGAGTCGCGATGTGCTTTTGCGGTTATTACCTATTGCGGTGCTTGTTGTAAAATAAAATTTGAAAAACCCAGATGTATCAGTTTGAGTCCCAATCGTGGAGATGAAAGAGTCTACTGTACTCTTAATTTCTCACGCTGGTTTGGTTGTGCAATGTGCGCTTGAGCTCTTAACTGGTTCATTCTTAGAAAAGAATGCTCTAGTATCGTGGAGTCTGAACACCTGGTGTTGAATACTTCTGACATGAGTTCCCACCTCGGAGCGCTTGAAATATCTTAGCGATTCCTCGTCTATACCCATGCCACGTTTACAACGATCAATGCCTAAAAGGCATCCATAACCGTTGGTTGACTTCATTGTTTCTCTCCACAGGCTTGACAGTGGACGCGGTAGGATTATTCTCTGATGTCGACTGTGAACATTGAGACGAGAGTGTCGAACGTTATGACTGTGCCTGTCATGATCGTGGAGTAGAGCGAGGCAACGTTCCCCATTCCCAGGCTCTGGATGCTCACCGTGAAAAGTGTTATTCTCCTCCGTGAATCTCATAACGTAAAAATGAATGCCAGAAGCTGCACCGTTACTCTGGACACTTGGAATCTCGCTAGATCTCTCATCAACACTTACGAACACGTCCAATCCCCTACTATTTTCTCCATTACCACAGGTTTCAATATGTCAGTAACGCACTCGCACATTACTGATAAGAATATTTCTCTGGCAGCTGCGAGAATCAGTAATATCTGGATGGAAACTGGGTGGACATTGGCATAGCGTATTGTCGTTTAATTTGGCGGTTTTGCAGATAGCGTTGTTTCTAAAGCTATGCAACAACTAAAGTGTCCATTTCATCAATGTAAGGTTCCACAACTGAGGGTCTGCCCGATATCAGAATCACCAGGCATTTCATCTCATTTCAAACGTTCTGTATTATTGTGATTCCGCCTGGAGAATTTGTTAGATTCTGGTTATTATCGCCATTGGTTTACACTAATAAAATGATATATAATTTGGGCTAACGTCGGCCTGCTCACTGGGGGTAGCACTCCAAATGCATCGCAAGCCAGAAGTACAATGTTCTTCGGATGAGGTCCAACACAAGGAATCCTGGCATTTGGTATAAACTCTACAGGGTATGTTGCCCTCGTGTTCTCGGTCACAAATTTAATCAACTTCTCTTGTGTGCTCATCGAATACTACGTTCTCTAAAACTACCCCAAATTTAATGGCGTTCCAAATATTGGCCTCCTTTTCTTTTGAGAGGTCAATGCATTTTGCATAGCAGCTTCCCTCGATATTAGATACACCATTATTTCTCCAGCAATGCTCATCGTCGTCGATCAATT
This sequence comes from Picea glauca, assembly GCA_000966675.3. Taxonomy (NCBI): domain Eukaryota; kingdom Viridiplantae; phylum Streptophyta; class Pinopsida; order Pinales; family Pinaceae; genus Picea; species Picea glauca. The sequence continues at coordinate 518,730 of JZKD02S2012371.1, forward strand.
CCCTCTGGTGTTGTAGAAAGAGTGATCTTTCCAGTGATTGAAAAACCAAAAAACAAAGTGACATCCCCTTCCTTGCTCATGTTGCAGCCAGAATGTAATGATAGTATGCCTCTTTTTGGCATCAGATAGTGCATGACTGTAAACAGACCTTTCTTCATCTCACCAGCGTATTGTGTCCCGAGAATCACCATTTCTTTTCGTTTCAGGTTAACATCTATGCTTGTCGAGGACGTCATGTAGTGTGTAGCGATTGCAAGGGAATTGACCTGCATTATAGATCGTGAAATCTGGGGTCCTGAAATTTTCCAGTTCTTCCTGTGTTGGTCGGATACACATGTTATGCATGAAAAGAGAATGATAGGCTCGGGCAGATATAACCCTAACTTTGAGCCTGTTCTCTGGATCCCAGTTGAGGAATTGATCATTCACAAATACCTGTCCAAAAAATGTCAAATGATCAACCGCTCGTTCTCGATTCACCAAAAACGTTTGCTCGTAAAGTTCTGGAGGAGAAAGATTATACAAAACATGGGTAAGCTTGAGAGAGATGTCACTGATGGTAGAACTAGATGGAGTTGAAATTGAGGGCCTCAGAGGCTGCCCCCTTGCTTTTTCTGGATCTCCATGAATGATTTGAGGTCCTGTCTCCCGAGTCAAGGATGCGAGAGAAGCACTTATAGACAACATCTGTTGTCTTCGCTTATTTTCCTCAGAGATGATTTGCTGCTGAGACGAGTGAGGAGATGATGATGATTTGGAAGTGGAGGGAGCAGACTTTTTCTGCTGCAGCTTATGGAGCTCTGAGAGGGTCTACACTTTTACTAAACGAACGCTATCACCATCATCAATACTCACATTGGAGTCACCTTTTGTCTTCTGCATATCGATCTTATGGAGGGAGATGGGGATATTCATCTCTTGCTTATCCATTATATTCTTTGATCCTTGGGCAGCACAATCAATTTTGATATCTGTTACAATAGGTAGGTTGGTGTAATTTGGTACCTCAACTTCCCAAGGTCGTAACTTTTGCATACAACCTCTGTTTTAGGCACGTGATAGCCCATTGGAAAGGTCTTTCAGAGAACTACAGTTTTTGTTGTCAAACTCTGATTGCGTCTACAATTTGACTTTGGCAAGCCAAAAAAACAACGTTTAGGGCCCCAAAACAGCCCTAGAAGTACAACAAGATGTGTTGACATGAAAACATACAAAATAAGTCAGTTGGATTAGGCGAAAGGCTACTCGTATCCACCTGGAGGATGTGTGGGGCTTCAGACAACCCCAAAAGTGTAGAACCCACAATTACAAAGCAGTACAGAAGAACGTGCTGGAAAAAAACGGACACGAGGAGCCAGTTGGAATAGGTGGGTGGCCACCAATATCCACCTGAATCAATCCTCCCCCCTAGGAAGCAATGGTCTCCATTGTGTTGAGTTCACCCATCAGGTGAGAAAACTTCTGTTGGATTTGGCCCCAGGTGAGCCACTTGCCTTGGTGTAGGAGTTTCCATGCCTTGACAACCCAATAAAGTTGGATCCGCTGCTGACGAGTTCTCTTGACATGTGTGTCCACTATCTGATCAATGGATGTGTGTTCCATTCAGTCAGGGTTGAGCTATGTTGGTGTCAGTTGTTCTACGATCTTAGAGGTGTCCAATAATGGTGGAAAATATGGTTGAAGGAGGTCCACAATGAATACTGGATGCAGACCAAGGAAGGGTGGAGTGTTGATATCAAAAGCATTTTTACCCACATCCTTGGTGATAGTATAAGGCCCATAACGAAGAGGGTGAAGCTTCCGATGGGGCCCAGTGAGACTCTCCTTCTGCAAATGTAACCAAACTTTGTCGCCAACCTGAAACTGGTGTGGTACCCTGTGTTGATCATGGCACTCCTTGTACTTAGCATTGGATTTATACAAAATCTCCTAGACCTATTGGCGGATGTGTTCAATCCGCTCAATGAATTTGGTGGCTTTGTCGATCATAGACTGATCAAGGTAAGATTCTATCTGTGCAGTAGCAAGAGGAAGTGCAACATCAATGGGTCCCAAGGGTTGGAATCCCAGACCCACCTGAAATGGGATATGGTCAGTGGAACTATGGAGAGCCTTGTTGTAACTATGTTGGACATATGGGAGACTCTCATCCCATGTACATGGATGCTTAGAATTGTACATGCACGGGATGTGCACAATCATCCGATTGACGACCTCTGTTTGGCCATCGGTTTGGGGGTGTAAAGCAGTGGATTTTGTGAGCTTGGTGTCCAACAAAGACCAGAGACTCGACCAAAAGGTGTTGAGGAACCTGTTGTCTCAGTCGGAGATGATGGTTTGTGGTATCCCAAAGTGGACCCACACTCGTTCGAAGAAGAGCTTGGAAGTATATGTCATTGTGACATTCTTCTTACAGGCTGTGAGGATGGCCATCTTCGAAAAACGATCAACGACCACAAACACGCAATCATTTCCTTTCATGGTGGATGGCAAGCCAGACATGTAATCCATTGAGATGGATTCCCAATGCTTCTCAGGAATAGGAAGAGGGGTGTATAAGCCTTGCTTCTTGATGGCTGGCTTGGCAATGGCACAGGCAGTGCAAGATCTGATATACTTGTTGATGTCCTGTCGAATTTTTGGCCAATAAAAATGTTTCTGAAGAACGGCCATAGTTTTCTCTACGCCAAAATGTCCTACCACCCGACTGTAGTGGGCTTCCGAAATCAGTTTTGCACACTCGCTTGTAGGAACACAGAGATGGCCCGGGTGGCATAAGATTTTGTCCTGAATGTGAAAATCAATGACAGTTGCGCTTGCACCCAAGAGCTGATATGTGGTGGCGAAGTCTGGATCTTGCTAATAAAGTTGGGGCCACTCAGATGCTTCATGTCCACAGGAATGGAGCACAGTGGTGAGTGCAGCCACAGGAGGCCGACTCAGGCAGTGAGCGACACGATTGAAGATACATGTCTTATACTTGATGTTGAGATGGCAATGTTGCAGGTAGGTGAACCACTTCTAATGGCGATCGTTCTGTAATTTCTCTTGTGTCTGTATGAACTGCAGAGGCTTGTGATCAGTGTGTATGATCGTCTCTTTCCCCGGAATGTAATGTTTCCATTAACGACAAGTTTGTACAATGGAATACATTTCTTTGTCATAGGTGGGGTATTTTCGTATAGTATCGGAGAGTGTCTCACTATGGTATGCCACTGAATACCCGTGTTGAGTGAGAATTGTGCCCACAGCATAGTCAGATGCATCAGTCTCAATCTTGAATGGGTGTTGCAAATCGAGCAAGGAGAGTACTGGAGTTAAGCACAAGTGATGCTTCAGATCATCGAATGATCGTTGTTGCTCCTTCCCCCACACAAACTTGGCCCTATCACTGCCCTTGGTCACCTGGTTGAGGGCCCATGCAATATGGGAGAATCCCAACAAGAACCATAGGTAGAAGTTGGCTAGTCCAAAAAAGCTCTGAAGCTCGGTCAGTGTGGTCGAGTTTGGCTCATCAACAATGTAGCCCAAGTATTGGACCTTGTTCATGCCAAAAGAGCATTTTTCCAAGTTGGCATAAAGCTTGTGTTGCCGCAGAGTGCTCAACACTTGTTGACTATGCCGGATGTGCTCCTCCCACGTTATGTTGAAGATGAGGATGTCATCCAAATATACCATCACAAAGGAGTTGGTGAAGGGTCTCAATACATCATCCATCAACCTCATGAAAGTGGTTGGTGCATTTGTTAAGACAAAGGGCATGACTAGCCATTCGTAGAGACCTTCTTTAGAC
>JZKD02S2012371.1:522532-538555 GCA_000966675.3 Picea glauca
TTCCTAGTGTGGCAAACCCAATGCCCGAACCAAGGTGGGGGAAGATGAGAGGAATAATGATGGAAAGTGGTAAGTATGGAGGGAATGGACAATGACCTTTCATAGACCCACCCGGTCGCAACTCATCCTAAAGGGGAATCGGCTTACTAGGGCATTATGTTACCCTCCCAGGTATGAACAAGTTAAAGAGCATAATTTCCAAGAAAACGTTATGAAATGAAGGAGAATTGAATGCAACATATTTAAGTGCTTCAATAATCAGAGTGACACATACCATGATACCTAGACTCATTACCTCATGGAGCAAGACTTACTGCTACTTCAGGACCAGGCTGGTGGGATAGCTGCTGCTGCTGTTGATAGATGGGCTGCACTGAAGAAAAGATGGGCCCTCCAAGGCCATACTCAAGTCATCCGGTTCTCGGCACTCCATGTCTGGGACCTGTGGGCCTCGAGACATGATCTCCTTAGTTACCCCTAGGATAGGGGTTAACAATCACCAATATTCAAATTTTCAAATTAATTCAGTGGATCGTTGAATCAAGTTATCAAATAGCCTTGGTTTAAATATGTGGCCTCACTCAGGTACGTTTGATTGGTTATCACTGTAGGGTTGAGTCATGGCTATTTCCCCATCTGACCTGTTCATAAACATAATAAAAAGGATCCTCCTATAACCTAACTGTGCACATCCTACCACCTCCAAAAGGACCTAAGTTGAGATATTCATGCCTTCAACTTGTGCTAGATAGAAATGTGACATGAGGCCCCGATTTCTGGTTTTTTGGCATGTTCATTGTCGAAGGCCTCTATAAAAGGAAAATCAACTACCCCATGCAATGACCTTTGAACTATGCATAAACAGTAGACATTGGTTTGGTTTTAATGTTTTACACTGGAGCTAAATTTTTGTGGTCAAATCATTATTGTTATTGCCTTTTCCTTAAACCCAATACTGGTTTGTGTATAGATAGTAACATAAAGGTTAAGGTTAAGGTAATTTATAGTCCATGGCAGCAGCGCTGCATGGTACTTGCCTTGAATACTGGTGTTTTTTCTCTTAGGGGATTTTGCTGTTTGGATGTGCACCCCTGCCGTGTTGTGGGTTTGACCATGGGACCTGATGGGGATCAAACCCCACTGGGACCACTTCTGTAAAAATGGTTGCTGCAATATGCTTATTAGTTCTCTTCATCATTTGATCTCTAAAATCAAGTTTGAGCTTTTACTGGAATTCTTTTGCTCAAGGGCGGGTGTAAGAGTGTACTAAACTATCTGTTTAGTTAAAATGATTTGTCATAGCATTCAATGAATTTTGCGACAAAAAAGAGCATGCTTACCATATTTTGTTACATTTCTGACTGGTTCTGCTGGGTATTTTTCAGATACTTCAAGAAAAGTGTCAAGAGCTGAAACTTGATTCAGTAAGCTTAAAAGCCGTGGACTTTTCTTTCTTGAATAATTTTTTATTTTTTTAGCAAACACAGTTTTTATTCACATTCATGTTATTTCATTGTCATGTTTGATTTCATGTTTGACTGGCTCTTGTCATGCTATTCTTTTCATGAAGGGGAGGTGCAAGTTGATCAGAGAGTGTATAACAGGCCAGATATATGATTCATGCCCTGTAGACTTCATCAGCGAATTGGGTGCTAATTTTGTAGTCCACCCTACCGTTCTGAACCTAAGCCATCCACCAAGAGTGCTCAGATGGGGAGCTCAGGCTACATCTTGGGTCTTAGATGCTCTCTTTCTCAACAAATTTGAAGCAGAGCGTGCAGAATACTGGCAAACATTGTATTCGTCGGTGGTAATTGAAGAAATCCAGATAGATCTGAATAATTTGCAGATTGAAATTTCCTCTAAGCCTAAATAATTGCTTTTTTCTAATGTATTGATGTGTCACCATGTGCAGAACATGGGTCCAATCCTCTTGTTGTGCTCAGAAGATGATGATCTTGCTCCTTTTGAGACAATTTGCAATTTCGCTTCTCATTTACGTGAACTCGGGGGAGATGTGAAGCTAGTTTCATGGAAGAGTTCCCCTCATGTTGGTAAGGAGCTCAAGCATTGATTTTTAATGTTTTGAACCCATGCAAATTTTCTTCCATATTCAGATCTTAGATTATACTAGCATGAAATCCTTTACTGGACTCCAAAGCTTTTATAGAAACTATGGTTGACAATTTCGATATCTGTTCAAGATCTATCCTCAGATTAATTGTTCATTGTCTTTTAAAATTGTTTATACATATTACACAGGTCATTATCGGCGTTATCCCGAGGAGTACAAGAGTGCTGTAAAAATACTACTCATTCAAGCAGCTTCTTTCTATTCACAAATGATGGAAAAAACGTCGCAGCATGAAATTATGAAAAGGCCTTACTGCATAATGTCCAATCCTGTTTGTGGTAAAGAAAAAGTTACAACCAATTCCCTCGATAAATTAATGAGAGAGAAAACTCATTTTGGCACAAGTAACCTGGAAGTTCAAACACACCATCATTTGGGATCTCATACAGATGAGCAGAAGGAAGTATTAATGCAGATCCAAAATTCATCGAACCGGAGTGCCCAGAATATCCTGGCTAAGCTTCATTTTGATATAGATATACCGAAAGATATTGAAGGTTGGGATGTGGAGCCCTTTAGTTCATCACTAGATATGGCTGACCTGGCTGTCAATGCTCATGGTGTATCAGTTGTAGTTAATCCTTTCAAATTCACACGCCGTTGCAGGTTGTAATTTTTTACTTTTCTATTTTTATGTAAATTGAAAATTTAACCTATTTCATCCCATGTATTAATATTATGATTCTTATCGGTAGAAGCAGTCTCCTAGGTCAGTACTAGTGGCAAAGATAAGCAAAGATCAACCACTTGGTTTTAGTTCAAATTTCATGGTGACTGTAAAGAGCCATTGGTCCACTAGATTGCATGCAGACAAATTTCTGATTTAGCAATTGCCCAATGAAAATAAGCATGCAAAGTAGCATAATTTAGCGATGAGAATTGGAAAATATGGGTGGTTGTTCTGACTTGGGAAATTCTTCCTTATTGCAAGCATGATGTTGTATCCTAAACTAATCACGATGGCTAATCAAAGCATTGTGATGTTTCATGTTTTCTGTGTTTGACTAATGGATTGTTGCAGTAACATTGAAAAACTGTTCTGTAAAATACTCGCAAGTCACAATTTTTCTTCCTTACCTCGTTAAATAATTAATAATTTTTTTCTGAATTTCAAATATTTGCAAATGCAAGTCTTTCTGTTAGCCTTTCTGCATAATGTTGCACACCTTGATGCACACATTTCTTCAAGTTATTGATCAAACAAATAAGTCTTGCCAACTTGATCAAGATTTATTATTCAGGGAAGCACTATTGGTGGGGAAAAACAGCACCACATGGGTAGTCAGTTGGTGGGCACTATTTTAATTCTTTGGAGAATAATTTTCTCTGTGGGGTATTGGTCTATGCCAGCAAGCCGTTAATGTCCTTGGGGGGGTTTTCAATCTAGCTGTTCATTGTAAAATTCAAAGGGCTTGATATCTCAAACGGATAAATATTGCAATATATTACATGTAGTTATTCTAATTACTCTAGTTTGTTTTTGTAAATTTTGGTTCCAAGTACAGAGGCAAAAATGATTAATCAACTTTCCCCTGGGGTGTAGAACAATCGGTGATGGAGTGTATTGTTAAGGCACTCCGTTATGTGAAGTCACCAGTTCGAAACCCTCGACTAGCCTTGTGTGCAGCGTGAGGGGCTGTGTTGGCATGCCTGGGGTTATAGTGGTAGCAGTCGGATAGCACGACCACATGTCACGTGAGTACGTGCCCGATTAGTCGCTGATTTCCCCAGTCAACAAAAAAAATAATGATTAATCAACTTACATAAAGGACATTGTGTTTCATTTGGATATTTTCTGCTTAGCTGTATTTAATCCTCATACGTCTATAGTTCATTATTTATATTTAACTCTATTGTTCAACAAACAATTGAATGGGGATATTGCATGGATAGGTAAGTAATTATGTTATAACTAGTCAAAACACTAGAAAATACCATCATATGCCCATTGCACACATAAGAAAGTGGGATTGCTTGTGAACACATTTTTCATTGATTTCAATACTAAAGGATGTTACTTGACTACCTGGCATTCAACTAAATGAGCAGTTACCTGATCCTCAACACTTTGTAACAACTTCATATACAAAACTAATTGTAGAGAAATTGTTTAGTTTTACATGCAATGCAATGTACTTAGAGCCTCGTTGGGTAGCCCAGTTGGTTGGATCCCCCGCTGCCAAGACTTTGGCCCTCTGTCACGAGGTCATGGGTTCAACTCTCTGGGTCCACTGTGGTTAGGCACAATAGTTTGTGGCTGGTCGGATGTGGCCCTCCAGGTGGCCTGCCGACGACATATTCTGGGTAAAAAAAAACCCACAATGTACGTAGACTCTAGGGGGTAATCAATGAGTGTCCTTCATTTTGGGAGCCTAGAGTGAGGGGATGAAGTATGCCCATCACCAAACTTTCCATTGTGAATGAAACTCACATGGTCAATGCCACTTGAGATTCATTCCTATTAACCATGTAGTAAAAACAAACATGGCCATGGATTAGTAATCACTAGCTCTATACAATTGATAATTAACCATCGTTCATAAATTATAAATTATAATAGGAAATAAAAAAGTGAAATGAATGTTGTTGACCCTTGAAGTGGTAATTGAAAGATGTGATGCCCCAATATAGCCAGTAATGTTGTTGACTCTTGAATGAAGTGAATCACTAAAAGCCATGATACCCTTTGATCCGGGTGGATATTGGTGGCCACCCACCTATTCCAACTAGCTCCTCGTGTCCGTTTTTGTTCAACATGTTCTTATGTACTGCTTTGTAATTGCGAGTTCTACACTTCTGGAGATGTTTGAAGCCCCACACATCTTCTAGGTGGATACGGGTGGCCTCTCATCTAATCCAACTGGCTTATTTTGTATGTTTTCATGTCAACACATCTTGCTGTACTTCCAAAGCCGTTTTGGGGCCCTAAAAGTTGTTTTTTTGGCTCGCCACAGTCAAACTGTAGACAGAGTCAGAGTTTGACGACATAATGTGTAGTTCTCTGAAAGACCTTTCCAATGGGCTATCACGCGCCTAAAATGGAGGTCGTATGCAAAAGTTAAGACCCTGGGAAGTTGAGGTACCAAATTACACCAACTTACCCATAGGGCCAACATGACTTTTGACATTTCACGTTCTAGGGTTAGGTTTTTGGATGTCTAGGGTTTTGGCATCTCGTGAGTCATATAAAAAAGGCATCTGGAGCCTCATTGTAATCCATTTTGATCAGACGGATATGCGTAGCAGCCACATCTCTTCTCAGAGATAGCTACCACCATTCGAGCAAGTGTTTCAATTCTGCAGTTTTACACTTTCAGTCAATTTCATTAATTAATATAAGATATTGTTCACTGGATATTTGTGTTATCCTTCATATCTCTGTGTTTATTGTATTTAATCTGTTAATCAGTTCGTTCTGCTCCTAAATCTGGATCAGTGGTATGAGAGTGGTCTACTCTTCATTTATTTTTCTTCGTGCATGTCCCCGACAAGATCTGGGTACAAGAAGTTGGGACTCAAACCAATCGAGCCATTACAAGATCGGTCGCATTGAGCTTGACAACAACCCATGGGGGATGAAAAGAAATATGATGGAGTAGGAGATCCTATTAAATTGTTGCTCAAGGAAGCCCTCACGTGACAAAGGAACGAAATGATGGACAACTTCGCGCAAATCCTTCGACGACTGCCCACAGGAAAAACATCTTCATCAAGCGGCCATACAACCCCCTTCAAGGTACATGTAAATTTTGATATTCCATTATTTGAAGGACTGATAGATGCAGATGCTGTAGATAAATGGTTGAATCTGCTGGAAGGATATTTTTCGGTCCACAATTTTTTCGATAGGGAAAATATCACTTTTGCACTCCTCAAGGTCGTTCCCCATGTTAAAGACTGGTGGGATACTTATTCTGAGCAAAGGGCGGTGGAGGAATCTACAATGTTTGTGGTGGCCCCTACATGGGATTCCTTCCGAGATGCCATTAAAGAACAATATTACCATGTTGGAAGCTACGAGGACCAATACACTAGATGGACCACCCTATGTCAAGAAAGGGACCAGAAAGTACTAGATTTCACCAATATTTTCCATACCCTACGCACCAAATTGGGTATCAAAGACTCTGAGCGTCATTTGGTGCTCAAATACCACGACTGTTTGCATAGATACATTCAAACAAAAATGGAGTTCCTGGACTTCGCCTCATTGGGCACGACTTATAGATACGCTGTCAAGATCACACATAAATTTAAGCAGAAACAACGAGAGTTTGGATCTACAAACCCCTCACAGCCGAAGCAGGTCAAAGGCAGCTCCAACCCACACAACAAGGGACCAAGTCGAGATGGCCGCCCTCAGGACAACTAGTCAAAGCCACAACATAAGAAGGGCAATGAGAAGACGAAGGACATAAAAAAATGGTGTGAGTACCATAAAAGTCCTTGGCACAACACCGAAGAATGCCGCTCCAAGTAGTCCCTCGTGGCCGAGCTAAAGCCTTCCGAGTCAGAGGCCAATTCTGATTCCGAGTCAAATCCTGAAGGAGGGAAGCAGATTATCGATGCTGAACCCAGTGCCACTGTCGCTACCACCAAAGTCCGGCCAAGTGAACCATAAGAACCATAGGAAGGGGAACGCCTCTTTCACTCGCAGATGTGGGTCAAGGGGGCTCTGCTTCATTTCATTATCGATAGCGGTAGTAAGAAGAACTTGATCTCAACAGAGGTTGTCAAGCGGTTGGACTTGCCAACGACACTGCACCTGCAACCCTACACCATCGGCTGGCTTCACCAAGGAAGAGATCTCCGTGTCAGCTAATAATGTCGTCTGCCCTACAACATCAAGCCTTTCAAAGATGAGGTACTGTGTGATATTGCTCCCCTTGAAGTTTGTGATGTTCTTTTAGGACAACCATATTTGTGGAAGCGTTATGCTGTGTACGAGTCTAGACTCCACAATGTTATTATTATTTTGGGTAGACAATTGTACAAGATCCCAGAGGTAGTGTTGCCTACTACTATTTCTTTAATCTCTGCTAAGCAATGCAGTAAGGTCATTTCACAGACTGGGAAGTTCGTCTTCTTTGTGATTCGTGCTCACAGTAAGCAGGATGTCGCTGCCACATCCGTAGCTTCTACACAACGCCTCTCTTTGCAGCAGAAGCAAGTGGACATGATTGTGGAAGAATATAGAGACGTCTTCTCCTCACCTACAGGGGTGCCGATACACTGCCAAGTCAAGCATCCAATTGATCTGACCCCCGATGCACCTTTACCTAATGTACTAGTCTATCGATGCTCGTTGATGGAGAATGAGGAAATCAAGGGTTAGATTCGAGAGCTTCTTCAAAAGGGGCACATTAGACCCAACTCCTCTACTTGCAGAAGTTCGATTGTATTGGTGCAGAAGAAGGACGAGACTTGGCGACTCTGCATTGATTACAGAGCCTTAAACAAAATCACAGTCAGGAACCGCTACCCCATTCCCAGGATTGATGACCTTCTTGACCAACTCAAGGGGGTAAAGTTCTTTAGCAAAATTGACCTAAAGTCTAGTTACCACCAGGTTCCCATCGAAACAACTAATGTATGGAAGACAACCTTCAAGTCTAAAGAAGGTCTCTACGAATGGCTAGTCATGCCGTTTGGCTTAATAAATGCACCAACCACTTTCATGAGGTTGATGGATGATGTATTGAGACTCTTCACCAACTCCTTTGTGGTGGTATATTTGGATGACATCCTCATCTTCAACATAACGTGGGAGGAGCACATGCGGCATAGTCAACAGGTTTTGAGCACTCTGCGGCAACACAAGCTTTATGCCAACTTGGAAAAATGCTCTTTTGGCATGAACAAGGTCCAATACTTGGGCTACATTGTTGATGAGCCAACCCTGACCACACTGACCGAGATTCAGATCTTTTTGGGACTAGCCAACTTCTACCGATGGTTCGTGTTGGGATTCTCCCATATTGCATGGGCCCTCAACCAGGTGACCAAGGGCAGTGATAGGGCCAAGTTCGTGTGGGGGAAGGAGCAACAACGAGCATTCAATGATCTGAAGCATCACTTGTGCTTAACTCTAGTACTCTCCTTGCTCGATTTGCAACACCCATTCAAGATTGAGACTGATGCATCTGACTATGCCGTGGGCACAATTCTCACTCAACACGGGTATTCGGTGGCATACCATAGTGAGACACTCTCCGATACTGTACGGAAATACCCCACCTATGACAAATAAATGTATTCCATTGTACAAACTTGTCGTTAATGGAAACATTAAATTCTGGGGAAAGAGACGATCATACACAGTGATCACAAGCCTCTGTAGTTCATACAGACACAGGGGAAATTACAGAACGACCGCCATTAGAAGTGGTCCACCTACCTACAACAGTTCCATCTCAACATCAAGTATAAGACATGTATCTCTAATCGTGTCACTGACTGCCTGAGTCGGCCTCCTGTGGCTGCACTCACCACTGTGTTCCATTCCTGTGGACATGAAGCATCTGAGTGGCCCCAACTTTATCAGCAAGATCCGGACTTCGCCACCACATATCAGCTCTTGGGTACAAGTGCAATTGTCATTGATTTTCACATTCAGGACATAATCTTATGCCACCCGGGCCATCTCTGTGTTCCTACAAGCGAGCATGCAAAACTGATTTCGGAAGCCCACTACAGTTGGGTGGCAGGACATTTTGGCGTAGAGAAAACTATGGCCGTTCTTCAGAAACATTTTTATTGGCCAAAACTTCGACATGACACCAACAAGTATATTAGATCTTGCACTGCCTGTGCCATTGCCAAGCCAACCATCAAGAAGCAAGGCTTATACATCCCTCTTCCTATTCCCGAGAAGCCTTGGGAATCCATCTCAATGGATTACATGTCTGGCTTGCTGTCCACCATGAAAGGAAATGATTGTGTGTTTTTGGTCGTTTATCGGTTTTCGAAGATGGCCATCCTCACAGCTTGTAAGAAGAATGTCACAATGACATATACTTCCAAGCTCTTCTTCGAACGAGTGTGGGTCCACTTTGGGATACCACAAACCATCATCTCCGACTGAGACAACATGTTCCTCAACACCTTTTGGTCGAGTCTCTGGTCTCTGTTGGACACCAAGCTCACAAAATCCACTGCTTTACACCCCCAAACTGATGGCCAAACAGAGGTCGTCAATCGGATGATTGTGCACATCCCGCACATGTACAATTCTAAGCATCCATGTACATGGGACGAGAGTCTCCCATATGTCCAACACAGTTACAACAAGGCTCTCCATAGCTCCACTAACCATATCCCATTTTAGGTGGGTCTGGGATTCCAACCCTTGGGACCCATTGATGTTGGACTTCCTCTTGCCATAGCATAGATAGGCTCTTACCTTGATCACTCTACGATCGACAAAGCCACCAGATTCATTGAGCGGATTGAACACATCCACCAATAGGTCCAGGAGATTTTGTATAAATCCAATGCTAAGTACAAGGAGCGCCATGATCAACACAGGGTACCACACCAGTTTCAGGTTGGCGACAAAGTTTGGTTACATTTGCAGAAGGAGTGTCTCACTAGGCCCCATCAAAAGCTTCACCCACTTCGTTATGGGCCTTACACTATCACCAAGGCTGTGGGTAACAATGCTTTTGATATCAACACTCCACCCTTCCTTGGTCTGCATCCAGTATTCAATGTGGACCTCCTTCGACCATATTTTCCACCATTATTGGACACCTCTGAGATCACAGAACAACTGACACCAACATAGCTCAACCTTGACTATATGGAACACGCATCCACTGATCGTATAGTGGACACACATGTCAAGAGCACTCGTCAACAACGGATCCAACTTTATCAGGTTGTCAAGGCATGGAAACTCCTACACCAAGGCAAGTGGCTCACCTAGGGCCAAATCCAACAGAAGTTTCCTCACCTGATGGGTGAACTCAACACAATGGAGACCATTGCTTCCTAGGGGGGAGGATTGATTCAGGTGGATATTGGTGGCCACCCACCTATTCCAACTGGCTCCTCGTGTCCGTTTTTTTCCAGCACGTTCTTCTGTACTGCTTTGTAATTGTGGGTTCTACACTTTTGTGGCTGTCTGAAGCCCCACACATCCTCCAGGTGGATACGGGTAGCCTCTTGCCTAATCCAACTGGCTTATTTTGTATGTTTTCATGTCAAAACATCTTGTTTTACTTCTAGGGCTGTTTTGGGGCCCTAAACGTTGTTTTTTTGGCTCGCCACAGTCAAATTGTAGACGGAGTTAGAGTTTGACAACAAAATGTGTATTTCTTTGAAAGACCTTTCCAACGGGCTATCACGTGCCTAAAATAGAGGTTGTATGCAAAATTTAAGACCTTGGGAAGTTGAGGTACCAAATTACACCAACCTACCCATAAAGCTCACATGACTTTTCGCATTTCACCTTCTAGGGTTAGGTTTTTGGATGTCTAGGGTTTTGGCATCCACGAGTAATATAAAAAAGGCCTCTGAAGCCTGATTGTAATCCATTTTGTTCAGACGGATGCACGTAGCAGTCACATCTCTTCTCAGAGATAGCTACCACCATTCGAGCAAGTGTTTCAGTTCTGCAGTTTTACAGTTTCAACCTATTTCATTAATTAATAGAAGATATTGTTCACTGGATATTTGTGTTATCCTTCATATCTCTGTGTTTATTGTATTCAATCTGTTAATCAATTCATTTCGCTCCTAAATCCTGATCACCCTTTCTCAATCCATGTAATAAAATAACAGTATTGCCCCTTGAAGGCTGCAACTCATTTGATGGCATTATACCCCAATGTAGCCTAAAGATAATTATATTAGTTTATAGGTATAACTAGTGTAATCTTATGTTCACCAATTCCACATCGAGAATTAAGATTTAAAAATTATCATCTTTTATTGAGTGCTATGAGCGCAATATCAACAATGCAAGAAGATATTCTTACACAAGAAAGCACAAGAAAGTATGCAAGTATGAGAGGAGATTGTGGGAATTGTACACATGTTGTACACTCATTTATATAAAGTACACATATTGTACACTCACTTATAGAGAGTACATTATTGTGGGGACAATGATCAAAATTGACCAAGTCTCTAATAAAATACGATAATGTGGCCTAGTGATCAATTTATATTATCACCCAAAAGAGATAAGAATAAAGTACAATGTACTAAAGTACAAATATAATACATGTTTACTCATGTTTACTAGACCAAGTCTCATCAATTCCTCGTTGAGAGGAATTTGCCTCTAATATTTGCTAGTGATGGGGAAATAATTGTTGAAATGTTGACTAAGACAACCACTTGACCTAAGTGGGAAAATTGCGTTTGCAACCCACCATGTAAATGGTGATGTGATGCTACCTAGTAGATTTAACACAACCATTAAAAGAGTCTTGAGGAGTGTGATGCTGAAAATATGGGATTGTAGTCTCTAGATGTGTCACTAAAACAAATCACTCCATGTGAGGTGGTTCTTTCAACTTCAACTCACTACCATTCACCATGTCATGAATGCCAAACTAAGGTGGGAGATCCAACTTGAAGGCATTATGACCCATTTATTGTATGATGGTGTAAGAATTGTACCAATTGTGTTTAATCTTGCAACGCTGTTTTTATTTGAAATGTTGCTTGTTCCAACGCAACCATACTTGGTCACCAACTTGAAAATGTAAAACAACTTGATGTGGATCATGAAATGTTTTATACTTGGTTTGTGTTTGTTGAAGGATGCCATGAATCCTGATGTGGATTTTGGCCAAGTTATGCACAATAACAAAACTTGTCTTGTTCCTTTTGTTGGTGGGATGTGGATGGCACTAGGAGAGTGACTAGAATATTATGAGCAAGAGACTAAAATCCAAAACATGATTCAAAAGGAGAGTTATGTAGAAATATTGGTTTCTTTGCTTTGCTACAAAATATGCAAGTATTAATCCCAATGTTTGTTCTATTGCCCAGAGACATAGAGAGAAAGAGCCAAGGTTATGTTCACTACCTTGATTTGGTCATCTATTTGTGGATGAAATGTAACAAAAAATCAACATTGACAACTTAAAAGATTCCACAAATATTTCTAAAGTCACTGAGAAATCTCAAGTCACAATAAAAAATGATGGTCAATGGTAATCCAAAATGGCTCCAAACATACTAAAAGAAATTTTTTGCAGTGTTGGGGGTATCAATAATTTTGTTGCATGGTAAAAAAGACTACCATTTGGAAAATTTGCATACGACAATGCAATCATGTTTTCATTGAATTGTAGATAGACCACTGATAAAATATGTGGTGATGGATTCCCAAGGCTTGGAGGGAACTAGCAAAAATCGGTACTGTTACCCTCTCACTTCTATGGCTAACTAGAGGAGATTTTTTTCAACATGATCCACATTTCAGACAATAGTTTTGATGATGACAATATGGATTTCTCCTTGGACAGTTGACCATAGATGCCTTCCATTACAAGCTCAAATCACTCACATCAGATGGCACAATGCATTACACATTGAGGTACATTGTTTTAACACTTCATATCGAGTGATAATGTCATTGTTTAGGGCATAAAAATGGTGATCATGGGTTGAATTGGATAATGAATCATGATGTTTTGAATTTATATTTTTTTCCTTGTTTCACCTTGGTGGTCATCATCATCTCTTAGTCAAATGTTGTCACTCCTGGGAAAAAGTGTACTACTGGGGGGGCTTAATGGGGGTAACGTGTCCATATCCCTTACCATGTATAACATATTTCATCTATCATTTCTTAGTTGTCTTTTTTTTTTGGTTGATTATTACATGTATCCCAAAAAGGTCCATGCTTCATAATCACATAAGAAGAAGGTGCTTGAATGCCTGAGGTAGTTTCAACTTTATAAAAATGATACAGAAGATAAAAAATTCCTAACTCAAAATGCAAGGAAAATAAACAAATAAGAAAAGAAAACCATGAAATAAAGTGAAGCATGAGCTCTACCACCCTTGCTATGAGGCCATCACCACAAATCCTATGCAATGAATGCATACCTAACAAAAGGACTTGGCAAATGAAAATCAAAAGCCAAAAAAATGTTGAAGCAATAAAGAAAAAGACAAACATGGGGTTGGAAAGATAGTGCAAAGGAAAGGGTAACTAATTGCCTAAGTGCTCCCTCTACAATGATGCTCATGTGGATGAATATCTTATGTGATCTTGCATCTCAATGACATGCACCTATGAAGTAAACTCCAAACCATACCACATGCCATTGCACTTACTCTTTGATGGATTCCTTGGGACATACTTCTTGTCATGGGTACCGACACACCTAATAGGGGGTAATAGTGATCCTCCCATACCTAAACTTGGCAAATTGTATAACTTTGTAATCTACTGTGAAGTTTAAAGAGGATACTTAATGCGATCTATCTAATGGCTTTTACATTGACATGACTCACTTTATATGTTGTGTTTGAATTGTGTACTTTTCCTGCGATCTTCACGATGCATTGGACTACATGAGCCCCTCTTTCAACGATGGATTTCACATGGCTACTTACTTGATTGATTCCTTAGTCCTTTGGAGGAACTTGAGGGGCTACTTGCATGCTTGATGGAGCTCCTATCACTTCTTTTAGAGGCTATTGCATGTCTTGAAGAGATTTTAGTACCTATTTTGAGGGCAGTCAACTTTAGGAGCAATTATCTTTTGACATAATACCCTAAATTTTGCTAGATCAATGCCATTAGATGCAAAATGGCCATGAGATTTTTGAAAAGTGGTCATAATATAATTCCAAGCAAAAATTGACACAATTATGGTGCTTTTAAAATATTCCGCAAGAAGATTATCGCAAATTTTTGACCACTCATGGGACACTTTTAGAGGAGGTCGTTGATGCTTTTGAAGAGGTCATTCCACATGTTGAGGAGGATGACTTGGTACTTGAGGACATGTTGAGGAGGATGACTTGGTACTTGAGGAGAGTTTACATGAGTGAGGGAACATCTTTGGGGTCTTTTGCCTCATTCACTCATGTATCGTGGATATTACTGTATAGGTGGCATAACCACCTAATAGTTTATGTATTTTTGACCATATCTCTAGGGTTTATAAAGAGATAATGGTATTTTATATTCTTTTAGACTAAAATCTAGGAGAATACTATTATTGTAATGAGAAGGGTGCTAGATCTCTCATATAAATAGAGAAGCACTTGCAATTTGTAAATAATTGCTACTTGTATAGATACATCACTATGTGTCTACTTCTACATTCTCTCTTATGAAAAATGCTATGGATGGCTAGTTAGAGTGAGTTTATGGAGAAAATGTGCTTGTGGATTCTTTGCTACTACATGGATATTTATTGATAGGGTTTTGATGGATGCAAAATTTCTTAAGTGGTTTCTTTTCATCTTGTGGTTTTGTTTGTGAATGTATTTAAGTGTAATGTTGCTTCTCTAGTGTCGGTTAAGAATTTTATTTGATTTTTCTTAAACAATCCCTTTTTATTATAACTCTTATAAGGTTACTAATGAAGAACCTTTCCTTGAATTGTCCTTAATATCTTAGGAGGATCTTTTAGGGTTAGTAGTGATCAACCTCTAGACATCACCCTTAATAAGAAACTCACTTCTCTCTAAATGAATCCTTAAATGACCCCATATGCCCAAAAATATAGTAGGCACTAGCCAGTCTCCCAATAGTCAATCATTATTTTTTGAATTATACTCTACTTTTACCATTTTAGGTTTTATTACAACAAATTTTCATTTTTAGCCATACATAACCTAGACGTTTTGACTTTTATGCATATTGTTGACCTAATAAACATTGTTAAAACCTTAATTTGTATTTCAGAAGTGTTATTACAACATTTTAGGAGAAAATGTCTAAGGTTTTAGGGCTATTATATGCCTCTTAATTTTCTATTTTTGATAGTTAATGAAACCCTAATTTAGCTCATTTTTTAGCCCTCTTATTCATTGAATTAAACTTATTTTACTGCTATGATTTGATATATTTTTCCAAGTTTTACAACAATTATAGTCTTTTTCTTCATTTGTAGTGTTTGGGGATCCCATCGAGCTTTGACTTGACTTAGAAAACCTCTTAGATTGACCTAGATAATCATCTCTTCAAATCTAGAAATTTCTTTATCTTACCACCTTATTAATACTTTATCTATCTTACTTCATTGGTGGTTGATTAAGTAGCTAACCGAGAGGCTCTATACTTGATTGTGTCTTGCCTAAGGATTCTTGGAAGCTACCAAGGAAGCCTCCCTTGTATTGGATTTCACTCCATTAAAAAGAGGGAAGGTGTTGCCTAGGTGATAGTGGTGAAATATTTCAATGTTCCACTAGTCTTCTGCCTTGTGAAGGCTTTGCACTTGGTGCTAGATTGTGTGGTAACATTTTGGTGTCATTATTGAGGAGAATTGAGTCATTCTTTTTGGATATCTGAAGTCTATGCTTCAACATTCATTGATGAGTATACATTAAAGCCTAATCTAGTGTTCTCATTTGACGACTCCATTGATGGAAGAAGCCATTTTCCCTATGCAAATTTTGCAGATGCTATGCTTGTAAGGTGAAGAAAGCATCATTGTGTAGGCATCTAAAATTCACCTTGACAACTCCACACACACATGTTTGGTATGAGATATAATCTCCTATTTTCAAATGTCACACCAAGTTGAATGTTAAGTACAGGAATATGGCACCATGGGAACTTCATGAAATGTATCCTCCTTTTGACATTAAGGATATTCTGGGATACTCAAACAAGCTCCCTCCAAACTGGGAAAATAATATTCCAAAGTTTGATGGTGATGCTCTTTCAACTATTCCACATGTCTCAT
>JZKD02S2012372.1:0-15455 GCA_000966675.3 Picea glauca
TTTCATGTTAACGAGAACAGGTACATGTTCCTATTCCTAATAACACATGCACACTTTAGGAATGTGTGCGTGTTCCTAAAGTGTGCACACGTTATTTTTATTTCATTTTTTTTTAGGAATGCACATACATTCTTGTACACATTTTCTAGTAACACATGTGCATGTTCTTTCGAACATGCCTATATGGCTCATGTTGAGTGGAGGTTCGGGGTTTGTCGAACTTGTCACATTAAGAATGCGTTCATGTTGCTAGAAATGCACCCATGTTCCTTCTAGTACACATTCCTCCTCAGTGTGTTGCCACTTGATCGTCCACCAACTTCGTGCACTCACCCAATAGTAATAGTAAATGCTAAATTAATAGTAAATATGATATATATAATAGCCTGTGACTTTTTTAATTGAATAAATACTAAAGTAATAGTGAATATATTAAAGTAATAGAACCAATATTAATATTAAATATAAATAATAATAATAATAATAAATGTTAAAGTAATAGTAAATTTACTAAAATAATAGTAAATATGATATATAATAATGTGTGACTTTTTTAATTGAGCTTTTAAAATTTTTAGAAATCTTTAAAATCTAACATCACCCACTTGAAAAACTAATCAATTAAATTGTGAAATCAAATAATAAAAAAACATTTGGAGACAAGATATACCTCACAACCATATCCTCTATTACCTCTAGTGATAAAACTTCCTCTGATTTCTCCACAATATAAACATTAGATGAATGCATTGGAACAACTGGAGAGGACTTCTATTAAATATAATCTTAATAAAATGACCTTTGGAGGAGGAGAGTATATCCCTACCTCCTCCTCCACCATGAAGATTAAGGACCAACTATTACATTGAATCCTCACCAATGTTATAATATAAAAACAAACAATGGTAATTTAACTCTTCATCGATATTGTAATAGAAAAACAAGCAATCATCATTTAACTCCTTTTTTCTATAATTTTATCTCATAGATATAACAAATACTAATAATTGAACTTGTGATCTTCTTGACATCAGTATAACTTCACAAGTAAAAAATAAAAAATAAAAGAGATTAATCAAATCATTTCTCATTATAATGTTTAAATTCATTTTGTTAAATAGGTTTAGCTAAATTCATTTTGTTAAATAGGTTTAACTAGAGTAGTTTGAAGGAATGTTGTGATCCTCATATTCCACACATATTGAACTCTTAATGGAATTTACCCTATATACCATCCAATTAAAGATTAACTCATATCCACCAAAAAATAGTTGAATCTAATTATAAATGAACAAAGATTAAGTACCATTTTAAACCATATAAACATGTAAATGTTTACCATTACTGTTCACCAAAAAAAAAAATAGTTGAATCTAATTATAAATGGACAAAGAATAAACACCCTTTTAAACCATGATAAAAATGTAAATGTTTACGATTACATATAAATTTAATTTATGCATTAATTAAGATAAAACAGCTATGCATTTTTATCTTAAATGCTATATCATCAAAGTATATTTAGTTTAAACTTTATGTGATAAGATATATCAAGGAAACTCTTTGTAACTAGATATACAAGAGAAGATTATTACCCTTTCTGAAATCCTTGAGATGGACCAAACATACAAATACTTGTCAATGATTCAATCCACAAAACTTCTCATATTATCCCTTTTTATTGATATGGTCACAAAATGTTTCACAATCAAATAAAAAATAAGTGGAAACAATTTTTTATTTGAAATAAAAAAGTAATTGAATTATTATTATAGATTATATTTAAAATATTTTAGAAATCAAGATTTTTAAACAAAAAAATCTTGAAAATGTAAATAGTAATTGTTAATTTTGTTTAGTTTGGTTGATTGGGAGGAATAATTGTTATGCTTCTAGCTTAGATTCAATTCCTACAAGTAACATATTGAGATTATATATTATTGTAATAGTTTTTAGCTCTATTGTTCAAAACCTAATTCCATTGAAATGCTATATAAATTGATAAACATCCATGCTAAACTAAATTCTTGCGATGTGAAAGCAACATGAAACTTTCATGCCTTAAGAATTTGTTTGTTTCACTATAGAGAGTTTAGATATTGCATTGGAATCACAATTGTTTAAATTGCATTTCTAAATCCAAAAAAGAATTCAACATGCTCCAAAACCCATGAAATACTCCGATTTCCTTTGACTCAACCTAGAACTGCAATAATATTTTAGTGAAAATGCAATATTAATTGTATAAATTTATATATCCTTTAAGTAGTAGAACTGGAATAGAAGCAGTACAATGCTAGACACTATATTTGTATAAGTTATTACCTGCCATGTAGACTCATCCATATACACTTCAAGATGGATTGAGTCACAGTGAAACATGGTCTCTATCTTGTATTCATGTTTATGTAAGTATAAATTTAAGAGGCAATTGCTTCTCCTCTACCAAGATAGATAAAAAAGTGTTTCTTAATCTTCTAGCCATGTTTCAACCGGAGGAAGGAGTTGTTGCTGCTAAAAATATGGTCGAAACATTCTTGATAGTACTTGAAATAACAATGTTAAGCTTAGCAATAATCATTTGGAGGCAGCTCTGCAATTTTATTTACACATACTGGTGGAAGCCTCACACAGTCATGGAAGATTATTGAAAGTGAAGGCATTAGAGGCCAGCCTCCTCCTTATATCACTGGAAATCTCGTTGACATGACTAAGTTAAGAGATCTCAGGGAAATCTCGCTGACATGACTAAGTTAAGAGATCTCGGGGCTGCTTATAAAGACATGTCTGCGAATGCTTCTTTGGCAAAAAATTCCCATCTGTATGCATTCATTCATTGACGTCAATAAGCATCGCTATGTTTTTCTTTAAAATTGAAAATAAATAATTTTAGTTTTGTATAACATATTATATTGATTTGTAAGTTGGGTTTAGTTAAAATGGTTTGTGTTGAGGGTGCTTTCTCTACAGAGGTTCAATTTTTGTAAGTGACATGTTGAGCTCTAAAATGAGTAAACTATCCTAAAAACCTCATCTTTTTACAAAATCTAATTTACTCTCGGTAACATCCTCTAAGTGAAGAAAAGGTGAATTTTCCAAAAAATATTCTAAGGAAAAAAAAACATATAATATTGATTAACATATATGACATCAGTATTATGGACATACAAATAAGATAAACTTAAAATGAAATGAACATTATAATTTCTTCAATACTGGATTGTAAAATGAGGTTCACCTTTCTCAATAAAAAAATAGTAATTTATAATTATAATTAAAAAAACACATTATTTATAAATATCTACAATAAAATAAAACTACATAAACCTATTTATATTTAATTTTTTTAATCATCCTCATAAATAAAAAAAAGTGTTTCTTAATCTTCTAGCCATGTCTCAACCGGAGGAAAGAGTTGTTGCTGCTAAAAATATGGTCGAAACATTCTTGATAGTACTTGAAATAACAATGTTAAGCTTAGCAATAATCGTTTGGAGGCAGCTTTGCAATTTTATTTACACATACTGGTGGAAGCCTCACACATTCATGGAAGATTATCGAAAGTGAAGGCATTAGAGGCCAGCCTCCTCCTTATATCGTTGGAAATCTCGCTGACATGACTAAGTTAAGAG
Organism: Picea glauca; assembly: GCA_000966675.3. Taxonomy (NCBI): domain Eukaryota; kingdom Viridiplantae; phylum Streptophyta; class Pinopsida; order Pinales; family Pinaceae; genus Picea; species Picea glauca. Next base: position 3,633 of record JZKD02S2012372.1, read on the forward strand.
ATCTCAGGGCTGCTCATAAAGACATGTTTGCGAATGCTTCTTTGGCGAAAAAGTCCCATCTGCATGCATTCATTCATTGACGTCAATCAACATCACTATGTTTTTCTTTAAAATTGAAAATAAATAATTTTAGTTTTGTATAACATATTATATTGATTTGTAAGTTGGGTTTACTTAAAATGGTTTGTATTGAGGGTGCTTTCTCTACAGAGGTTCAATTCTTGTAAGTGACATGTTGAGCTCTAAAATGAGTAAACTATCCTAAAAACCTCGACTTTTTACAAAATCTGATTTACTCTTGGGTAACATCCTCTAAATGAAGAAAAGATGAATTTTCCAAAAAATATTCTAAAGAAAAAAAAACATATAATATTGATTAATATATATGACATCAGTATTATGGACATACAAATGAGATAAACTTAAAATGAAATGAACATTATAATTTCTTCAATACTGGATTGTAAAATGAAGTTCACCTTTCTCAATAAAAAAAAATAGTAATTTATAATTATAATTAAAAAAACACATTATTTATAAATATCTACAATAAAATAAAACTACATAAACCTATTTTATATTTAATTTTTTTAATCATCCTCATAATTATATCTTTATATCTTAATTATTTTCAAATAAGATATTGTTGAACACTCACAATTTTAAATACTTTTTATGCTTTAACCAAATCAAAGTTTTCTAATCTATTCCCTCTTATTCATCTCAAATCATTCATGAAAATTTTCACCCCTCCAGATTTTAGTTATTTTGTCAATTTGTTTTGAATTCCATTCCTTTCTCTTGATTTTTCTTATCACTTTTAGTATTTGAATATTTTTATCATATGTTTAAATTGTTCTTAAAAAAATAATTTTTTGTTTTTTTTATATCATATAGTCTTTATCTTCTCTTTATAAATTATTAATCCAATATCACTTTTCTATTATCATTTCCATCTTTTGCTTTCTTTTACAACAATTAGTCTTTATCTTCTCTTTATAAATTATCAACCCAATATCACTTTTCTGTTATCATTTCCAGCTTTATGTATCTGAGAAATGGATAGAATGTCCACTTAAAATGTGTTGGATAATGAAAATCTCTTACACAACTTATGTTTAAAAAACCCAATATCACACTGTAAATATTAGTTTAAATCCCGAATTAAAATAAATTTGAAACAATACAACTTATAATCGAAATAACAATGTAAATCTAAACATTTTGGAATTTTGGAAAATGTTGAAATTGAAAATGCTGCCACTGCACACAGCAATCACAATCACTTCTGCCAATCCAGATGAGGTGCCCGCAACAGCGACCAAGTTATCAAATTCTTCAACGTAGCAATTAGAAAAATCCATACTCACCAGATTCTCTATTGCGGGTAGAAATATTAATGTTGTGGAAGATTGACTTCATTTTCTTTATAAAATTAGAAAAATATAAAAAGGTGGGGAAAAGCTCTTCCACCCATATAGAAAACTGGGCTTATTTAAAATAGATTCATAATAAACTGGCTTTGGCTCTAGAGGGATAAAAATTATTGGAAACTAATTTTTTTTTGGTAAATTGTGATTGAAATGTAGTCAGAGATGAGGTTTCACAAGAAATCTGTCAGTTTTCTTTACAGTTATAAAATATTTTATGAGATTTGGGTGATCAAATTTATCCTCCACCTAAACCAGATTTTATATTAAAACGTGTTTGTAAAAAATTTAAAAATTAAATAACACATCCAAAGCTTCTCATCAGGTTTATAATTCTCTGTAAATGCACTTGTACAATTTTATAAATTCAAAATATGGTTATCACATGATGAATCTAGGTTTTATCCGTTCTTATTGTTCTTAGCATTCAAAGTTCTTTTATGAAAATGCGAGTACGATCATGGAAAAAAGACAGTCAACAGTTATTATTGATGGTGTATCCTGTTTTGGGCAAACATTGTCAACAAACACTATTATGCATGCAAATTTATTTTTCATAATGACATTTCCATAGATTCGAGTAGAATGAAAATCGAGTGGAAAGTCAAGGATGAGATTTTTGTTGGAAACATTAATTACAAGTCGTGAACTTTACGCTTATGCAAACTCTGTCTCTCACGGGAAAGCAGAGATGTTACACACTTAGACATGACAAGGGGGAGTGTTAACAGGAGTGCTATTTAATGAGCCAATCTTTTATCTTTATCAAGCTTTGTAAATCAGATAGAGTCATTCGAAATTAATTGTTGTCTTAAATGTTAAGTCGGTTAGCTTCTATAGGAAGTCTATGTCTTCATGTTTATATGTCCGAGTTTGTAGGTAGTCGATATACACATTCATAGAGAAAATTTGATAGTTAGCAGCAACAACAGCTGTGAAAGTAGTCGAAGAAGTCTAAGAGCACAAGCTTTGGTTTTGCAAGTTTGCAGAAGTTGTTGGAGCTGAAGTCCAACATAGTTTGTATTATGTAACCGCGTATATCACCCAAGTTTATAATATATTAAGTATCTGTGTGTTAATGAGTTCTGTAGTGTTCAAACATTCTGAAAAATGCATTCTCTCAGTTTCTACACAAGCTTAAGTAAGTTTACAAGTTGTTGAATCTGCATTACATGTGAGTTTATGCGCTGAAAGCAGCGCAATGTCAAGAAATTGTTTTATAAGTGTTATCATCACAGCGTGCGCGGTAAGTCCTTAGAGTTCAACGACGAAGAATTTAACTGCGTAGTCTTTGTAACTGTGTTCCACAGTGTTTGTCTATGCGATGTAGATATGAGAAATGGTATCAAAGCAGGTTTTAATCAGAGAAAATTTATCAGAGTAGTTTTATCACAATAAGTTCAAAGAGCACTGCTACGGGGAAAATATCCCTATACTGGGTCTAAGGTAAAGGCAGAGCAATATCTCCCTTAAAAGACTGATCTACCCTTAATCTACCCCAAAATCAACTAAAATAAGTGATGAGAGAGAAAGGAAAAAGAGTTAATGAGTGCACCTTTAGCCCTTGCGGTTGGTGTTGACCTCTTTCCCTTTTTGTCGCCTCATGGATCACGGGTGTCCTCTCAAAGCTATCCTACAAAAGGTTAGTAATACAATGCAATAACATATGCAATCTCTACTAATCACTTTAAAATTTTAGACATAGATATAAATGTTCAAATTAAAAAAACATGTAAACATATGGTTTTGGGACAAGAATGAACTCTTTTATTCAATTTCAAAATAAAAAGGATTACAACTTTTGTTGGCAACCGCTCTATGAACAAAGTCTGGGCTCCTCTATCATGGCTCCAAGTGCATCAATCCCACATTAACTTCTCGCAATCAACATATCACCAAGGGAAGGAGAAAGGGTTTCATAAGGAGAAAGGCTGGAGAGGAAGGATGAGGCTAAAAATCAGAATGGGATGCAAATCTTGGGCTAATAAAGGGAAGGGATTTTGGCAGAGTTTTCTTATTCTCTTCCTCATGTTCATAAATGACTCCCCAATACCTGTTTTTAGATGAGAAAAAGATGGTTATTTGGTTTGGGGACAGGCTACAAGGGGTAAAATGGTTAGGAGACCCTCCATAGCCCATAAACTCCGTTGAATTTCATGCAATTATATATTTTTTGCAACTTTTGTTGACGTGGGCTAACTAGTATGCAACATGCATGTGTAGGTGAGCTATTAGTGCAGCAGGGCGCGTACACTATCCAAAAACTGATTTTTTAGAAGGAAGCCTCAACAATATTTTTGGAAAAATATGCAAATAGATGGGCCAATGTCTTGTTTGGAAAAATATGACATTTTGGACTATATTAGATGTCCCCTAATGTGTGAGGTCAGAAGAGAAATTGATGGTTGAAATACATTACAATATCTTTATGCAATGGGAAGGCACGGAGTTGAGTGAGCCCAAGATGAGTGTTCGTGAGCATGTCATCTAGAAAATAATGATAATATCTCTGAGGTGAGCATACCCATGCTCGAGATGAACTAAACATGGATTCCAATCAAGTACACAACAGATCCATGTCATATATAGAGTAATCATGGATACACGATTAATGTGTATGCCAATAAAAGTGTAGTGGCGAACAATACACAGTGGATCTATATCTCAATATCATCTAAAGATATACAAGAACAATATGAAATCCATCCTTAGGAAGCATTGACGCCTGTGGTTGGATATGAGGACTTCATAGATTGAGGAACAACTTCAAGATCTTCAAAACTTAGGTAGGAGTACAATAGGAATGTAAGAATCACTACTCTGAGGTGTTCGTCATGCTGTCGGGGAAAGACAGAAAGATCTCGATCATCCGGCACAAAACTTCATTGATTCTGAATCCGAAATTGACTAGACTCTCGGGATGACCCGCTTAGGTTGGATAAAACTTCTTTTGGAAAAAAGAACGACAAAATGATGAAACTCATGCATCATATTATTCACATAAGTCTATGATACAAGAGACACCACAAACTCTCCATATGCTCGAAAGAGTAACCAAATGAAGGAGAACACAACTCTATGTAATGAGAACAACTTCCTAAGATCATAATAGATTCCAATGCTTAGCGAACAAATAGAAGGATTTTCTTTGTCCAAGGGCGACTATCTTGTTGCCGATAAAAGAGAATGTATATCTTGTCCCCTCTTTTTGAAATATTTTATTTTTTTGTCTTTTTCAAATTTTTAACGAGCTTGAAAAAGAATAAAAGAATGCTACGTTACAAAGTATGAACGAGTGTCACAAGCAAGCAAACTAGTTCCAAGCACATGGAACATATTGATTCTCAGTGCAAGGAGACATGTGTAGGATAAGTACACTGAAGAAAACTCCTCCATGGGTCAAGGTGTCATATCACAAGGGAAAAAGTGCTACAAGGATTTCATTTAAGGAATGCTTTGAAGGTTTTGTTAATAGCAACATGAAGTCGGCATTGGGCCAAAGATGCAAGGATGAGACATGTGATGTGATTAAGTATGACACAAAAAGACTCCTTCTATGTGAAGTTTTATAAGCCCATAAAAGGTAAGCTCGGTGGTTTTTCACGTTTAGAGAGTCTGAAAAATACTAAAAGAAGACTCCAGAGTGTTCCTTTTTCATAATTAGTCCAGTTGGTTCGAAAAAGGGTTAAACTTAGACTGAAATGACATCTCTTCAAAACCATTTTAATGAGTGTGATTGAGACAAGTTCACTGGCTATATTTTCAAGTTTAAGGAGTTTGAAAAGATCTTAACTATGGACTCACAACCTTTTTATAATTTTAGTCCCCCTAACCCGAAAAAGTATAAAATATAACTTAGGATAACTCTATTGGCGAAACATGTCTCCAGAGGCATACCTTTTTCCTATATAATCTATTGGCTGGAAAAAAGGTTAAACTTATCTCAAATAGATATTCCTTCTGGACCAATTAATGAGTGTGAAAGGAACAACGTCACTTGATGATCTTTTCATATTTAGGGAGACTGAAAAGAAATTAAGTATGGACTTTGAGGGGGTTCATTTTTCGTATATAATCTCCAAGGCCTGAAAAAGAGATAAACCAAAACTAGGGAAAATGACCCTTTTTCAAAAATTTAGTCCCTCAAGCCTGAAAAAAGGGTTAAACTTATGCTTGAGAATACTCTCCTAGTGAACCAAAGCTCCTAGGGAACACCTTTATTCGTAAATTAATTGTTCTAACCAAAAAAAGGGTAAACTACCACTAGACAAATGTGCCTTCAAATTTTGTTTTGACAAGCGTGAAGGGAAACAAGATCATTCGACAATATTTTGAATTTTAGAGTGTCTGAAAAGGGCTTAAAGAAGACTCTTGGGGGGATTTTTTTCTTAAGTAATCCAAACAAGACTAAAAGGAATAAATAAGCTCTTGTTAAATGTTTCTTTCAAAGTTTAAGCAAGCCTAAAAGACAACAAACCATGCTCATGGGGAGTCCCTTGGGAAAGAGCCAGGAAAATGAAGAAGAATGGGGCTTCAAAACTAAGTCATGGCTAGACTAAAAGGACTCCCATTCCTATAAATTAATTCGGCATGGGCACCAATTGGAAAACAAGGCTCTAACTAGAATGCCCATGGAAGGAAGGCTCTACCACATAAAGTATGACACACTGATCAACAAGGAAGGTTAGTGTCGCAATTTAGTGGGGTTGATCCTAAGGCGAAATGAACCAGGAAATCGATAATGAAAAAAATGTAAGTAGGTAAAAACCTAACCTATATTCCAGTTTCTAGGTCAATACCTATCAGAATAGATCGATATGATGAAAAAATGTCAAATAAGAAATGTCTCCAAGATCCTACATATAAGTCCAATAACACTCATCTAGAAGTTAATAAATCCAATATAGATAGAAACCTCAGAAAAATAAGAGGTGCTACTAAATGAAAAACTTGAAAACAAAAAACTTGGACTGTACAATATGGTACAAGGAACCAAACAACCTTACGACTCATCCATAGTACTAGGCTCTGACCAAGAGTCTCTTTGATAGTCAACCTGAAAAGTATCCCAAAAGGGAAGAAAACACAAACCAAAGTGTAAATATTCCCACCGAATATAATCTGTGGTCATGGATTCAAGGATATCCTCATCCAAATATAATTCAATATCTGAGAAATCACATGAATGAGGAGGGTCAATAGTCCTGAAGGGAGAAGCAAACTGACTATATTCCATATGACGATGGAGGCTCTGGCTAGGACTGACATATTCTATCAACAAAGAATCACAAGCACAAGGGATTGAGGATCTACAGACAATGAGATCAGACTCGAAAGGAAGCTCAAGATCACTCGGACCAAGAGGGTGAAGCAAGGGATCCCATGCCCCCATTGGATAAATCAATGGATCATTTTATGAGACCAAGTCTTGAGAAGGAAAAAATGAGTGAACAAGTTCTTTCTCAGGAGAAATTGAACACCAAGGATAATACGCAACATACTTTGCCTATGGAGAGGTAGATTCTACATGAATAATAGGAACATATAAAGGGGCATCTTGAACTAACACCGAATTAGGATGGCGATTATCATATTCCAACTGATAGATAGTGACAATGCTTCCATTGTGAGGTAAATGCATCACCTGGAAGACCATAGACACCATAACACTCATAACATATACATAATCATGCCCAAGAAGCATATTGAAATCTAACGGGCCTTGCACCACTATCACATCGACAATGAAATTCTTCCCACCCGATGAGATAGGAAATTGAGGAAGAATCCCAAAATATTCACTAGGATGTCTGTCAAAATCCAACAACTCATGCAATGCAGTCACAAGCTCAGGAGAACCCAAATCTTGCTAGGTCGAGGAGGATAAAATACTTCCAGAGGCTCCTTCATCTACAATACATCAGTAATTATTTTGTGAATTAACTTCAACCCTTGTTTGAAAAGGTGAAGAAGAAGGAAGGTGAGGCTCAACAAGGTCATTCCAATCAAAGGGAACCATCCTAGTACTTGGAGGGGGTGTTCTCGAAGTGAGAGGAATGCCCCATTTTTCTAAAAGAACTAAACTAGAAATGCTAAAAACATAGTCGGTAAACACATCACTCCCCAAGAGAAGAGTGGGATCAACTGAAGATTTCATCAGCATGACCACTTTGGTAGACTCAACACTCTCCAAGAGAAGAGTGGGATCAACCGAATATTGCATCGGCGTGACCACTTTGGTAGACTCGACACTCTCCAAGAGAAGAGTAGGATCAACTGAAGATTACATCGGCATGACCACTTCCTCAACCACTGGCCTAATAGGCTATGAGACAACATGGTCTAAAGGTGCATCACCTCCCAAAATAGGAGTGGAATCAGTTGAAGATTGCATCGACATGACCAATTTCTCAACCATTGGTTGAATAGTTTGTGAGACAAAATGGTATAAATGCACATCACCCCCCAAAAGAGAAATGGGAACAACCGAATATTGCATTGACATGACTACTTTCTCAACCACTAGCTAAATAGATTGCGAGGATATATCAGAAGACTCAAAATTACAAGAGCTTGTAGATAGGGACCACAATCTTTGTGCCTATTGAATTCTAGGGCATAGATGAATAAGGTGATATCCATTGAAAAGCTTACAAGGGAACTTAGGATTACATCTTGTCTGTCTAGGTTTCTCAATAGAATCAATTCCCCCAACATGACTAGTAGTGGTTGGTTTCATATCACCAACATGACTTGTAGAGGTTGGTGATGGGTTGATAACATGACTTGCATAGGCTACAAAACTATTTCCAGTATGATGATAAGTGACTAGACTCTTTCCCCCAGCATGAATTGCATAGGCTGGGTGCTATTCTTCAACATGAATTGCAGAGGTTGACGACCTATCTCCAACAGGACTCATAGAGGTTAGTGACTTATTCTTCCTATTCTTCCTCTTTTTATTTCATTTAGAATTTCGATTACTAGTAGATAGACTTTCACCAGAGAAGTTAGAAGGAGGAAAATAATAATTTTTTGACGAAGGAATGTCAACATGATGCCCATGACATAAGGTGCTTAACTAAGAAGCATCAAGAGCATTTAGGACATTTGGAATCGTACCCAACCAAACTGGTAGTCCCACATTCAACCCATGAATGTACAAAGTGGCCATCAAAGGGACACCAAAGTTTTTGAAGAAAGGAAAAGCATAAGAATCCCCTTGCGAAGGGGTTCCTTGGTTGGTATTGTCATGAACTTTGGACATGAATATATTATGCACAAGTTCTTCCCTTGTGGGATCATTCAATTCCGTAAAAGTCTCACACACTGACTCGGGTGAACCAGTGTTATAAAAATATACGCCTATAAGGAGGCGGCTACACATTTATAAGTGGAAGACCAAAAATTCTCCACGACCGACCGAGTGGGTAGTCTACCACTTTAGGTCAAAGAGCCAAAGCAATGATTGACTAACTCACTATGGAAAAATAGGGAGCACAAAGCACACCACTAAGAAGAAAATCCTAAAAATATACAAACCAAACAAACTACCCTTTTGAATGCTTCTGACCCAGAGAGATGAAGTCCTGATCATCCTAATAATTTACAAAGGAAAACGACTAGCCAGGAAAAGTAGTTAACTAGACCTATGACTGGCGGTCCCTTCGGGTGTCTCCCAATAAATATTGAGTTTTCCTTAGGTACCATGATACACCCCCCACAGTCACCTATGTTTCAACCTATATAATGGCAACTGGGCCACCAACTTGTAATCAACAACTAGGGGGGTACAGTCCACAACCGAGCAAGTGTATGGGCAGGGTAACTAAGCTTGAAGATCCTCCTGAGGCATGAAATGCAATAGGGCTAGAATCACTCTTAGAATACCTTGGATGAATCAAAGTGTCTTAGAGGCATGACACAAGTCAGGTCAGTAACGCTACAATATTCAACCCCAATACACACTCTCCAAAATTCTTTGTTGGGATCAAGAGTGGATATCTCCATCAACATCCTCTATGCAGCCTCGTGTTTGACTCTTGTGTTAGAGAAATTTCCTGGATTGAGTAATTACAAGGTCAGTATTTTACACCCTAGCATAGACACCTAAGTTAATCTTTGGTTGGCCTTGGAGATTTTACCTCTCCATACCTAATCCAGGGCCCTAGCCTAAGGTATTGGTGAACCCTATAAAAAGTGTTACTAAAATATTTTAGATTATCATGTTCGTTTTAGGGGATTTTCTTACTCAAGAAATGAAAGTGAAACTTATGTTGTTTAAGACTCTTGCAAAAATGAAAATTATTAGAACATTGGAAAAGAAGATTTTACAATAATTCTACAAATGAAAAAGAGCTTCAAGAAAAAAGCATGAACAATCCTTCAAACCTAAAAATGCAATATTTTCTCCTTTCCATGCAAAATGCACAATGCAACTTTCGAGTGAAACAAAAGAGCAAATGAAAGGATTTTCTTTCTTATTTTTCTTTTGAAATGCTTTCAAGATGAGAAGAAAACACAACCCTATGCTAATTTGTTTTTCTTTTTCAAATAAAAATCCACAACAAATCCAAAGATAGAAAGAGACCTAAAAAACTAGGTTTTCTTTTTATTTTCTTCCAATCAAAACATAACTAACAAAAGATGCTAAAAGAAACTGCAGAATACAACTCATTTTTCTTAAAATTCAAGCTAAAAATAAGCCAAAAATTCTTGGAAATACAAAGAGACAAGGATTTATTTATTATTTCATAAACAATATGAGCCTGGAAACTATCTAAACTGCAAACAATAGAAGATTTTGGAACTCAGAAGTACATGGGAACCGCAAGTTTCGAAAAGTAACATATTTTGAAAAAAATCTCCAAAACAACAGAGACACTTGTTATGCATGACCACCTTGTGTATGTATGTAATCTATGTATAATGTAGGACACATATGTATGCGTTCTGTACAGAGAGCATGGCGCGTACAACTCTGCAAATTTTCAAAAAAGAAAAAGTTTGGAAAAACAACTTGGGAAAGGGAAGCCGGTAGGCACCTAGAAGGTGACCAAAGACCCAAATTGACTTAGAAAACTTAGAAAGACACTGAAAATAAAATCAAACCAAGATCTCCCACTGAGACCCTAAAGAGACTCCCCAGTGGAGTTGCCAATTTTTCTATGGGGAAAATCCCCATATACTGGGTCTAAGTTAAAGGTAGAGCGATAACTCCCTTAAAAGATTGATCTACTCTTAATCTACCCCAAAATCAACTAAACTAAGTGATGAGAGACAAATAAAAGAGTCTTAATGAGTTCACCTTTAGTCCTTGCAGTTGGTTTTGACCTTTTTCTCATGTTTCTTCCTCCTAGATCACGGGTCTCCTCCCAAAGATGACCTGCAAAAGGTAGGAATAAAATACAACAACATATGCAATCTCTATTGATCACTTTAAAAGTTTAGACATAGATACAAATGCTCAAATTAAGAAAAGCATGTAAACATAGGGTTTTGGGACAAGGATAAACTCTTTTATTCAATTTCAAGATAAAAAGGATTACAACCTTTGTTAAAAACCTCTCTACAAACCAAGTTCGATCTCCTCTTTCGTGCCTCCAAATGAATCAATCCCACATTAGCTTCTTGCAACCAGCATATCACCAAGAGAAGGAGTAAAGTTTTCATAAGGAGAAAGGTTGGAGCGGAAGGATGAGGCTAAAACTCAAAATGGTATGCAAATCTTGGGCTAAGAAAGGGAAGAGATTTTACCATAATTTTCTTATTCTCTTGCTCATGTTCATAAATGACTCCCCAAGACCTCTTTTTATATGAGAAAAATATGGTTATTCAGTTATGAGGAAACCCTCCATAGCCCGTAAACTCCACTGAATTCCATGCAATTTTATATCTTTTACAACTTTTGGAGGTAAATGCGGGATAACTAGCATGCAACACGCTCATGTACATGGGCTATTAGTGTAGCAGGGCGCGTGCACTATCCAAAAAAGGGTTTTTTAGAAGGAAGCCTCAGTAGTATTTTTGGAAAAGTATGCAAATGTATGGGCCAATGTCTTGTATGCACATATATGTAATTTTGGACTATAGCAAGCAACAAATCTGTTGTAAGGTGAAATCATGGCTTCTAATTCAAATCTGTAAGCTCCCACTTTTACAGGAAAAAATTATGAGTTATGGTCCTTGACCATGAAGGAACTATTTTGGTGTCAATATGTACAGGAGATAGTTGAGAATGGCTATGTGGAACCAACAAATCAGACAACATATAATGTGCTCACACAAGCTGAGAAGGATGCTTTGAAAGATCAAAGGAAGAAGGATGGAAAGGAAATGTTTTACATACACCAATCCACACATGAAATCATACTCCTAAGAGTTGCATTAGAAA
>JZKD02S2012372.1:15465-58336 GCA_000966675.3 Picea glauca
GTTTATACAACAGGTGCATTAGTGCCCTCAAAACTAGCCTACTGTAGTAGGGTTATTTCAAATAAAGAAAAATATTATCGAGTGCGCTACAGAAATAAGGGTGCACTGGGAAAATAATGACGCACCATAATAGCGTTTTTTTTTTTTAAATCTATGGTGTGTAGCGTAACACTCAAAGCACCAGTGCACTATTAGTAGATCTCACCGTTATATGGTTAAATAAATAAAAATTACGCACCAATGTAGGATTGTGTCAAAAAATATATTTTTGGTGCACTCCATTGTATCATGCGCACCAGTGCTCCAATATGGAGCACCATGTTAGGGTTAATTTCTAAATTTAAGAGGTGTGTTATGTAAAACCAATCGCAGAGGGTCATCTATTATTATATCGCACCATGTCATGCTTGAACAAAAAATTTCACGCTATTGTAGTTTTTCTTGGCATCCGAATGGTAAACCTACCATACTCGCCTACCATACTCCACACATCACAAATGAGAATAGAATGTTGTTGTGGTTGCATGTGATTTGGTTGATGAAGTAAAGGAATATGAGTGCATGCGTAGATATTTATGGATGTCATTCAAAGCATTGTGCCCTAGGACATTCAAAATCTGGTCATAGAAGCTCAACAATTAAAAGATTTCCAACGTTGGATGGACAATGAAAATAAATAATTTACTTACCAAATTTCGTAGATTGCAAATTTATTTAGTGGTGTGCAAATATGTGGTGAATGTGTGTTATGTTTTATGTATATTTATTATTTTCAAAAGTCAATTAATGCAGAAACACAAAGAACAGGCCAATTATCAAACATAACATAATTAATTCAATGGTTCTTAATGGGCTTTGGTGCTGAGAGAACCAATCGTTCATTTAGTTATGTCTAAGTGTGTTATATGTTGATGTGACCCATCGTGCTCCGAGAGGATTGGTTACAGGTTTTTCTTAATAAGGTCAAGTTGATGTGACCCGTTGTGCTCCGAGAGTGTCAGTTACAGGTTATTTTTATGTATGGTCAAGTTGTATAATTATCTGTTGAAGATATTTTGTATTTAGAATGCTATCCTATAGAACCGATAAATATCACAGAGGGTAATGTATTCACAGATGGTGGAATTTCCATAGATTGATTCAGTATTGGGATTGTCCTTTGATAGGTCAAGAAGCATCAGTTCTATAAGTACGTTAATGATGGTAAGAAGCATTTTCAATTTAAATGAGTCAACTGGGAAGCTCAAAAGTGTGGTGAAGCAAGGAGAGGAAAATGTGAGATTAGAGAGTGGGTGTATGTGCTAATGAAGACCATATCAGACAAAGAACCAGAAAAAATTAATATTGTAATTTGTGATTTAGTATTTTAAGTTTTGTAAAGTAGAGTTTACCTCTACGTGTGTTGTTTATTGTAGAAAACTAATTTCTCCATTAAAGGGGGAAGTTGGAATAATGTAGAAATTAGTTGTAATAGGTTTTCTTTGGAACCACAAGAAGTTATTATTGGAATAAGGTTTTGAGTTGGTTGTAGGGTGTCTTATCTGTTATTAGAATCCTAGATCCACAATTCATGAATCTACAAAATTCTACTATTCATATAAATATGTAACTTGCGCGAAGAAATGAGAGATGAGAAAAATATATTTTATGCGTATGTGAAAATGTCTCCTTCTCTAATTTCCAATTCTCCCCTTCTTCTTCATGCAATACTCCCTGTGAAAAACTTCCTATTATCCCTAATACAAATTTCCTCTATTTTCCCAAGACAATTGACTACACGCTCTGCCCCATGTTGATTGTACTTCATCCCCATGATTCAAACAAATATGGAAGTGACTTCTACACCCATCCCTTGAAAAGTATTTAATGATTGGGATCTCATACACTCAACCATAAAAAACAAATTATTCCCAATGATAGTAAAATTCATAAGTTTGGGTTTGGATTAATACCCATAATTAATTTCTTCCTTGGGATCCTCTCGGAAACTCCTAGACATTCCCTCTCTTATGGATAAATCAACTCGCATCTCTATCCATAATCCTAGTAGCTAGTATCGCACTATATTTATTAAAATAAAAAACACAATTCTCATATTACATCGCTTGGCCATAGCCATATTCATATGTACATTCTGCATAATGAAAATGAGGATTATAGTGGGGATGTTACAACTAGTCTAATTGATGTATAATAGAGTAATAAGTGAAGAGGATACATTTCCCTCATCCATGGGATAATATCGCAGAACATGGGAACCCTCAACATAGACTAGTAAACCTAGGAAGATAAATACTAGGTGGGTGTGTAATATCTCCAATATGTCTCTCTATTGTCCACTCACATCCCAACACAACCCACAACAAGTTAATTCTCATGCATCTATCTCAATCCACTAGATCTCTTCCCCTCATATTTAAAAATCAAAGGATTGGGATCCCCCTTCACTTCACATAGTCCGTCAAGCCTTCCCACTTCCCTCGAGGGCTCCAACATAAGTTTGCTAGGAATCTCTCTTGTTGGGGACTCTAGGGATGCCAACTGCAACAAGAAAATATCATAGCAACAAGCTCACTAGGGTAGGGTAATATATCACACATAATATCACTCTACATGCCTAAAATATTGTTTATTCATGGATTTATATCTCCCACAAGATGCCACACATGCCCACTATGGTTGCCTTCAAGCTCTAACACTCTATTTTTTCTTAATGTCCCAAAACCTGCATGTAAAAACCACTCTCTTTCTCCATACGAATTTCCTTTTCCCCCATGCAAGTTGAATCTCACACTCCTCAGTGTTAATTGTACTCATCCCCCATGCTCTCATAACTATGGGATGTGACTTTTCACACCCACCCTCTTAGATATGGTTCAAAATTAGGGCTTTGATACAATCAAATGGAAAATTAGAAGTTTTATACATAATGATAAGTTTAGAAAGTGGGTTGAGATTAATAGAGATGGGTAATTCCCCCTTGGAACCCATTCTTATAACCTCTCTTAGACCCTCCCCTCTCTCATGGAAACGTATCCCCCATTACTCTGTCCATGTCCATATGCAACCATCGTTACATTTAATTTATTATTATTACGATATACATTGTTTACAATTTACATATTCAGGCCTATGACCATACATCGTATTTACATTACATGTCCCCAATATGGGGATTAAAAAATTAGATGTTACATTCCCTTCCCCCTACAAATTGCACAATCTTCATAATACTTGATAATTTTGCAGGTTCACAACTCCTGCAACAATTCCAACCATCAATCTCTAGTTCCCCACAACTGCGCAACCCAAGGAGGTGTACCCCCTTATATACATTGGTATCCCTCAAGTTGTACCACTTCCCTTCCATATATTCAACACAAATTAGACAGTAACCCTCCAAGATATGGCTCCAGGAACAACCACTTTCCAAAATGGAGCCTTGCACACTTATATACAAGTGTACATTCATTTTTCTTCAAAATTTGAAAAACATTGTGGGTACTCCCTCTTCATGTTCTCCTCATGTTTCCACGTGGTGTCTTCGGGATTATAACATGTCCATTGAACCTTTACCAGTCCTATGGATTTGTTCTTGATCACTTTGAATTTCTGGTCCAGAATGCGCACTAGTTCCACCCGAAAGTCCCTTTCGTGATCCACCTGGATCACAGTGAAATCAATCACGTGGTTAGGATCAAGGACACATTCTTTAATAAATATACATGAAAAACATTATGAATGCTCATGGATGCATGAAACACAAAAATGTAAGTAAATGGGCCTATCTATTCCAAAACTTCAAATGACCCACACTATCTCACTTCCAACTTTGGGAAACTTCCCAATCTTAGTGAGATCCTTTTAGCTTTCACTTTTAGAAACAAATTCTTTCCCACATTGAATTCCCCGTGTTCCCTAATTTTATCTACATAACTATTTTTCCTATCTTGTGTAACCTTCAAATTCTTCCTGTTCTTTACCATCTACTCTTCCATTTCCTTTAGTAATTTTTTCCTAATAACTACTCTTTCTATTGGGTTGTCCCAACTTACTGGTGTGTTGCATTTCCCAACAAACAAGACTTCAAACGGGATCATCTTTAGCAATTCATGATACCCATTATTATAGGAAAAATAAAATAAATGAGGGTAATCTTCCCACTTGGAAGGATTTTCCATTACATACATTATCAACATATATTCAATTATTTGGTTAGTCCTCTATGTTTTCTCATATAAATACGAAAGATATGTTATACTGAAAAGTCAAGAAGGATGCATTGTGTGGATGTGGCAATGATTATTGGTACATTGGTTTTATTATTAGTAAATTTTGATTGCATTATGGAAAACTTGGTATGCTGATAATGCATGTACAACGAATGATGGTTTCATTCTAGATAATATGATTAATGGTTAAATTTTTTTTTTACATGAATAATAGTTGGAAGAGATGGAATTTTTAGATTAATATAATTATGAAAATCACTTCATGGTCTGAATGCAAATATTGTGTGTGAGATACTAACAACTTGTTTAGTTGCAAGAAAGTTGAGGACATTTCCGATAGAATAGTCTTGGATATGGAAATTATGTAAGTCCATAGGGAAGACTGGTATCTATAACTGCAAGAGCCAAACATAATGAGAAAAAATTTCATGCATGGGAGTATTTATCTTTTGTTTAAATAGATTTGAGAAATTAATAATAGGAAATTGTTATGATATGCTAAAAATTTGTTTGGATGCATGAAAAATTGAGAAGATTGAAAGGGAAATGGTCTTGGATATGGAAGTGATGCAACCCCATAAGGAAGATTGATATCTACTGTTGTAAGAGCCAAACAACTAGGAGAAGAAAAACTTATGTTTGGGAAATTTTGTTCTCTTGTGTAAAATATATTTGAAATTTTATAATGTATGATGATGTCTCGTATTGACTATATCCATATGATGCAAACAAACGATTGCCACAAGTTGTGAATTGCTAGTGTACATCTAGCAACAAGTTTGTATTTGTCTGCATGAGAACACATTGGGAAATTATGGATCACGCGAGGAACTGTATATCAGTGAAAGGCATACTTGAGCCTAGAGAGTGAGGAAAACAAACGGAAGCAAGTTGTCAGGATTGCAGAAGAACTAGCTTGTCATGCCTGAAGAGTGAGATCATGTGTGAGTTTCATTGTAGCAACAAGGTTTCTGCTAAATTATTTTCTGGTAGTTCTTCCTAGCAACAAGCCCCTTGAGATCCCAATAGTGATATTCCCAGTGACTTGTGCTAGAGAGATCTTAATAAATGAATGGTGCATCATGATGGACTGAGAAAAGTAAAGGGGGCACATTCGTTGGTTCAACCCTAATAAACGAATGGTAACTTCCTTAGGTTATTGTTAATAAATGAATGGTACATTCTTTGGGTTGGGAAGGTCAAGAGGAAGAGAGCTGGTGGAAATCGAGATAGTTGTAGGAGAATGTGAGTGGCTTATGTATATGTTTCAGTCCAGGGTTCATTTGTATCTATGTTTTAGGGCCTAGAGAGCCTATGTATTTTTGGTATTGGGGGTCATATTTCATATGTAATTCTTCTTAGGTTGTAATGTCTATGTGATTTTGGGCTGCAAAGCCTATATCTTGATTAATGGCCAGGTATCTAGAATTGTAAAATTAAATTACACTTGCAGGTGTTGTGTACCGAGGACAGTGAAAAAATAAGGGGGAGGGGAATGTAATATCCCTGTTTCTAATCCCCATGAATCATAATGTAATGGTATAAATGTGAATTAGGTTGGCAAGTATATGTGTTGGGGAAAAGAGAATGTATTAATTTAATGTGGTCGGGGGCCAAATTGCATATTATGAACATTGGAATAATTAGTAAAAGTAATAATTGTTGGTTGTGATACAAAATATATGAAGAATGATGGAGGGGATATGATTCCACAAGAGAGAGCGGTCCAAGGGGGGGTTTATTCATGGGTATTAATCCAACCCATATTCCTAAAATTATTGTCATTATGTATATCCTTGCATTTTCTTGTGGAGTGTTCCTCAAGCCAATCATTAAAGTCGTGTAAGATGGTGGGTGTGAGTTGTCACCTCCCATAGTTATTTGAGAGCATGGGATGAAGTACAATAATCCTTGAGAAGAGTGTGATTCAAGCAAGGAATAAGAGGAAACCCGAGTAGAGAAGGGAGATAATTTTTACAGGAAGATTTTGGGAAGCAAGAGGAGAGTGGAGTGCTAGGAAGAGCACCAACCATGTTGTGCTTGAAGGAAGTCATTATTAGGTGATGTGTTATGTTGTAAATGACACATGTGTGCCTATAAAATGAGTTGTAAGTCTATAGTGTGTTTTCCTATTGAGGAAGTGACACAAGAGCCTGGTAAATGCTACTCAAAGAACTCATTTTTTATCGATTTTTCAGCACATGGTTTTTCACCAATGGTTTTCTATTTCCAGTTAAGGAATTAGGGTTGATGACTAATCTAGGTCATTGGATTAGGGTTTTGGATGTTGTTGGATCCTATATGTATATTGTATTTTAAAAAATGTATTAAGTGAATGAATATAGAATATGGTGGTTTTCCTGGTTTGGGTTTCCAAGGGAAAAATCTTTGTGTAATGTGTGTATTTTCCATTGTATCTTTTTTGTTCTTTTATTGAAAATATGTTTGCAGTAAAATATTGTACACGGTTAAAATATACATTTGGTATCAGAGAAATTATTGGCTTTAGAGGTGTTAACACCGACATTTTTTTATTTAGAGTCAGTCTTAGTCGAGTCATGGTCCATGTGTCAAAGCATGTGAGGTCAGGTACCAAATAATGAATGAGTCCAAGTTAGCAAGTGGCTGATTGGACCTTGGATTCAGGAAGGGATGTCAAAACCAAAACATGTGTAGGTGGTAAAGGTATTTTCCCAAAAATTCGGGTCCTGTCAGAGGAGAAGGTTTTACGTGCCAAAGTTCGAGGCAAGTTGTTAAATAGAAGTCACATCGACAGATGTAATAACCATCATCAACTCATTATGAAGTTAGAAAGAGTCAAAAATCACGGTGCTCATATAACGTATACTCTGTAGGTCTTATCAGTTGTAATTTACATGCCCCGAAGTGTACTTGTCGCACGGATGTGCTGCGAAAATATTCTGCTTTCTTCGAAACCTCCAGTCACCATGGATTCAATGTCCCTTGGCACAATTTCGTCTCTTGTTTGCCTAGTTATAAATTTTGGTTTCTCTGCATGTATTATTTTCACCAGCCAAGTTTATGCTCTGTATGTTACTCTTCCCGCAAGCCCTGAGATTCTTGTGGCTGGAAATCCAATTACCTTCGGCTACGCCACAAACTCAATTCAATCAATATTACCTCTTTGGGTCTATGCTAAATCCGTTGTGCGCGAGACAAATACGCTTTGCACCATGACAATGTCTCAGAACATAAGGAAAGGCACGCGAAGTAGCATAAATGTGGGGTCCAAACCTCAAAACTTGACGTTGGTAAATGAAGATACGGATGTCAGAGCACCATTTGAACAAGTTGGATGCATGGTCTTTTGTAGGAAAATCAAAGGATTCAACATGAAACTGGCAGAGCAGTTTGCACTCAAGTTCAACAGGTTCCACGCAGTAATTGTAGGAGTCACTTTCTAGGTAACGGAGGAAATATTGTCAGCCACCATGGAGATCCCTCCACATGGTGAAAGGTGGTCTAAAGGCATGCCTTTGGATGCACTATGTTATGAGGAGTTCATCAAACCAGACTTTTTAAATGGGAAAGTCGAAGAGGGCATTCTAAGAATATATTTGCAGGAGCCTTTTCGGAAGCTCCTGAGAGAAATTAGGAAATATTTCACCTATGAAGGAAGGTTCAACATAATTCACTCACATCACATCAGATTGTTGATGCATTTCACTGGAAGGAGACCCTTAAACCTGCCTTTCTTCTTGCACCAAAGCCTCTGAGAAATGGAAGACGACATCCGAGATGATACAAATCAACTGAAGAAGAAACCATATCATGTCTCATTGATTAAATTGTTGATAGTTGAGAAGTTGAGGCAATTGGGAAACAACTGGGATTCGTTCCTACTCACAATCGACATCCCTAGGGGCCCTAAAGGGGATTCCCCTCTATTGGAAAAAAAAGTAACATCTCACCGCATGGAGGCAGAAATAAGAAGGACCGCGGAAGAAGGAAATACATTGGCATCCACATCTCCCCAACATCCAATACCTTGGAATCGGAGCAAGCCAAGAAATAACAAAGAGACCAAGGAGGCCCAAGTCCCAAATGAGCCGCTCAAAAAGTCAACAACTGAAGAATTACTCATGCGTGCCATTCGATTGGAACCTGCCGAAGGTCCAAGTTGAGAAGCCTATGACAGAAGGAGAAGGAAAGACACTGAAGGCACATATATTCACGAACCAGTGCAACAACTAAAGAAAGTGTAGATCGCCATTGTTGAGTTGTACCAGAAGAACATGGAACTAAAACAATAGTTAGCAATGAAGACCCTTGAGGCATCAACACCACAAGGCTAAGAGGGAAACATGACATGGATCAAGAGACATCTCAGGGAAGCATAAGATACAATCATATAGTTGTGTGAAGCACAAAGGATGTCAGAAGATATAAATGAAAAGAACTTCAATAAATGCAGACCGACACTGGAAAACATCCACGCAGCTCTGGCCATCGCGCAGAAGAGGATGAAAAGGAACACAATTCTGCAAAGGTAAGTAATGAATATGAAAAGGTGCAACTGGTCTCTCAGGAGAATGCAACAGATGTCCAAGCTATAGACGAAGCCAAAAGCATGATCGACCAACTCTATTTTTGTCTTTTCAATGTGGCACACATTTTGTCTCCCCATATCCTTCTTTCCACCAGAGAGTAGGGACTCTAACAGATACTCGCGCAAAAATCATACAAAGTGAAACATTGGAATCCCATATATTGCAAAGGATAAGTGTATGTGGGACGTATGACATTTTGAATAGAGGCATATTTCCCTAATTGGGGTCATCATTTTGGAAACACCCATGACAGTTTGCAACCACCCGCCATATGTACGCTCCAGCAAATGATCATGCGATAGAATCAAGGTCATTACAATACGTGGCAGGAGTCTGACAGAGCACTTGATCAACCAGATACCCTGTCAAAAGAAAGCATCGACACATCACCCTCTAACAATGAGATCTTACAGATGAACGAACCGTCATGGAAAAGACGAGCAGTTATGATGCAACTGAGTACAGTTAGTTTCTATTTTTAGAAAATTTCCATATGAAGAGTCATCCAACAAAGAATAGTCATAGTCTAATTCCTAGGGATAGTGGTTAGAAAGTAGGGTAGCCTGAGTGGCACACCCTAGTCTATATATTTCTTCTTATTAATGTAAGCCAAGTTGATTAGCAAAATAGTGTAAACAGATACTATTGAATGTATCTTTCGAGCTTGATTGAAATTTAATGCAAAGGTCCTGAAACTTTGATGAAAACATTCTAACGATGGCAATCTAATGGATTGTATTCTCTCTTTGCGTACATGATTTCCTATGTTCTTTATATTCATATTTGTATTTTTGGTCTAAATAGGAACGTGATTCGAATCTAGAATTCACCGCATGGTGCTCTAGATTCGTTCCATTTAGAGGACTATGTTTCTTCTAATTGAACTCTGAATTCATCCCTAGCGATGCTCCGAGTTGCTTCATGCATTTTTCTCCCACCACACATTACGATTTTTAACTGAAATACTGTTGCTCATTTATACTTTATCCTCTCAAGTTCAGTCTCCAAGTCATTTTTTTCTTTTGCCTTCTTAAACTGACTCCATATCCCAAGGTATTTCTTTTCTTTCTCCAATAGAACCATAAAATATCGTAGGAAAGTGTTAAATCTAGCCGAAAATTTAAAGCCATAACCTGTACAGAGATGAAGTCTCAGAGAGATCCCTCTCCAGGTCGGAAAGGCTATTTTCCAGCCTCAAAGTGGTTTGAAGGTTTCCTTTGTCATTCATTTTCTTAGATAAATGAATTTTATAGAGAGGCAACATTTTGGCGTTGATGTCGGGGATGAAATTGAATCAATTTTCCATGGGAGAATGACTAAAATATATAGTTTTGAGCCCTAAGGGTAATAGTGGGACAAAAATCCGTGTTGTCTGAAATATTTACCCTGGTGACTTGAGTGAAAGAGACAAGTAGCACCTAGTAGAGCCATTCAAGAACCCTGGCTCCCAAAACCAATTATACTAGAGCCAATCCTGACCCGAACCCTGTTGAGCCCGTGTATGACCTCGATATACTTTTGCGTAGGGTGAGGGAGTAGGTGAAAGACTTGTTCTATTACTTAGAAAAAAATATGTCCTTACCCAAGGATGGGGCACAAAGCATTGACAACCTCCACTTTGACACCCTGTTCGAACAAACTTTCTTCAGGTCTAAATCAAAAACCATCTTGGACCATATAGTCTTCAACGAGGAGAGGTTTTGATATATAATACCAAAAAAAATCCAGCAAGCTATAAATCCTGCTCAGAACATCCCACAAATCCAAAATCCCCCTAGAGAAATGGTCTCCATATTTCCCCCCCTTGTTTTGCGAGCCCAACTACACGATTTTCCCTAGAACTACAACCAGAGGATCAAGTTGTATGATGCCGACGGAAATGATTCTTCCCAAAATCACCTGGATTGGTTCAATGATTTTGTTGATTTAGAAGAGGTAGACCATGCATATGCGAAGATGAGGTTTTTCGCACAATTTTTTTCGGGGGAGGTTAGAAAGTGGTTCAAGGCCCTCCCAGAAGCAAACATCCTCAACTTTGCCGCATTTGAGAAAACGTTCATTGCTAGGTGGGGAGACAAAAAGAATCCTTTGCAGACACTGACGCAGTACAACAATATGAAGAGAGCACTAGAGGAGATGGTGCAAGAGTTCTTGGCTCGTTTCATTAGGGTCTACAACTCAATTCCTGTAGAAGTTCAGCCACCCCCCGGGGCTACGCATCTTCAATACGTCGATTCTTTCGACAATGATTTCACCTTGTTGTTTAGGGAGAGAAGATATGATAATTTAGATGCAAATATGAGTGACGCAATTGAATTCAAGGTAAACTTGATGTAATAAAGAAAGATTAAAAAAAGTTTCAACAAAGGCGGGAAGAAACCTCAAGGAGATGCATAGTCGTCGACTTCTCGACCCTCGAAAGACAAGTTCAACTTGATTATGAAGACAATGGAGAAGCTGATGGAAATAATGTCTGTGGGAAAAAAGCTTGCCACTCGAGAACAACATGATCTCTAGCCCAGAAATTAGAACCTTAGAAGAGGTCTGGTCTTGCAGATCAGGCAGAGGGAACAAAGAGATCAGGGAAACCAAAAAATAAGGCCCCTGTTCCAGAACAATTATGCGGAAAAATATTTTGATCAAATGTTCCGAGATCAAATGCATTGTTGTGATGACAAGAATACTCGCGTGTTCTTGAAGAAGGTAGAACATGATCAATACATGAGAGAAAATGAGGATATTATGTTGGAAACTGATGACACGTTGTCTTGGGAAACAAAGAAATTTAGGAAAGGCTACGACAATGCCATCATGCAGTTCCAAAAGAAATACAACCTCAGGAGAAGAAAGGTGTCTATAGAACCACAATAGATGAATCCCATAAGGGAACCACAAGTAGACACCCCTTCCATGAACTGACCAAAGAAAGATAACCCAACCAAGGATGCGACTGAAAAGGGAAAGTCAAAGGAAGAGGTTCCAGGGAAAGCGCCACAAACAAGTCGGGAGGAAGGTGTAAAGGATGTAGAAAAGGTCTAACCCCCTTTTAATTTTGAGAGAGAAATGGCCAATATTAAAATCTCTATCCCTTTCAATGATCTGATCAAGAAAGGAGAATATCATGATCAGATTATTAAAATGCTAAATATGGGAGAGACTCCCGACACCCTGAACGTCTAGGATGAGCACCCTGTCATTTTGTTTGGTCCGTGCATGGAGGAAACGGGCGATATTGAGGATGTTCCCCCATTCTATTTCAGCCTCAAGATCCATGACATGAATTTTCATAATGCCATGTTGGATTCGAGCACATTGCACAATCTTATTCCCAAGGTGATCATGGACGAGTTGGGTTTGGACATCACCAAGCCCTATAAGGATATTTTTTCTTTCGATTCAAGGAAAGTGAAATGTTTGGGTGTGATCAAAGATTTGGTTGTGTCGCTATCCCAAATCCATTCTAAGAACCTCGTTATGGATGTGGTTGTGGCTAATATACCCCCTAAATTTGGCATGCTATTGTCCAGGTCACAGGCCGTGAAATTGAAGGGAACCCTACAGATGGATATGTCATATGCCACTATTCTTGTTTTCAACCAAGAGATATGGTTGTACAGAGAGGTGTTTCTCAAATACATGGTGAGTAGCAAGAATCAGCCAAATAACCACCCTATATACTCCATCGACACTGAGATTGGCTCCTCCATATTTTATAATGACATGAGATTTGAAGAGGAAGAGTCGACGACCGTCATGACTATAGAAGATAAATCAACGTGACGAGAAGCAGAGTGCGTAGATATGAGGAATTGTGCAAAGAACAATATGTGGAACATGATCTTCGATGGAGCCGTTAGAAAGGAAGGAGAAGGGGTCGGTGGGTGTATATGTCCTCCCAAGGTAGGCACAAAACTCTTCTCGTACAAACTCGCCTTTGATTGTACAAATAATATGGCAAAGTATGAAGCATTGATTTTGGGTCTAAGAGTTTTGAAAGAGTTGGGCACAAAAATGATAGTGGTGCATGGATATTTTGAGCTCGTCATAAACCAAGTGAAAGATGTATACCAATCCAAGCACCACAGACTAAGGGCATATAGAAACCTAGTGCTGGACCTTCTCAAATAATTCTTAGAGTGTAATCTATTAGCGATCCCGAGGGGAAAGAATCAAATTGACGACTCCTTGGCCACCTCAGCCTCAGTTTTTTAGATTCCCATTTTCCCAAACAAAAAGTATGAGATCGAAGTCAAACACATGCCGACGATACCTGATAATATCAAATAGTGGCAGGTGTTTGAGGATGACAAACATGTGGAGATATTTCTCAAAATGAGCAATGAGTTCGCCAATGTAAACATTGATGATGAGTGTTGTTATGAAGAATATGAAAGCACAACTGTGCGCAACAATGACGATCCCTTTCAAAACTAGATAGTTGGGAGGGACATAGTGAATCTAAATAACAATATCATCCCAAAAGGATTAGTTCCATTGGAAAATATGTTGGATGAAAATGATGTGGCTAGAAATCCCAAGATCACTGTGAATGATGAGGATGTCAAGGTTTGCAACATTGGGACTCAAGAGAATCCGAAGATAATCAAATTATCAAAGATGCTCAGTCCAAAGGTCAAACAAGACTACATCAAACTCATGAAGGATGTTCCCGATGTCTTCACTTGGAGTTATGATGAATTGAAAGTCTACGACACTAAAGTGATTCAACACATCATTCCTCTCAAAGAAGACCAAAAAACTTTCAAGAAAAAGATAAGACAGATCAATCCCTTGCTGCTTCCACTAATCTAAAAGGAGGTAAAGAAAATTTTTGAAGAAAAAATTATTGTTTCTTTAAGATTTTTGAAATGGGTTGCCAACCTGGTGCTTGTAAGGAAAAAGAGCGGCAAAATAAGGTTGTGCATGGATTTTCAAAACTTGAACAAAGTATCCCTCAAGGAAAACTATGCGCTCCCTAAGATGGACTATATCCTACAGAAGGTAGTGAGATCCTAGAAGATATCTATGCTAGATGGATTTTCAGGTTATAATCAGATCATGGTACACCCAGAGGACAAATAAAAGACAACTTTCATGACACCATGGGTTATGTTTATGTATGATAATATGCCATTCGGCCTTATGAATGCTGGAGATATTTTACAGAGGGTGATGGATATAGAATTTTCCAAGGAAAAGGACAAATTTATCGTGATCTATTTGGATGACATCACAGTGTATTCTAACTCCAAGGAAAAACACCTTGAGCATCTAAAGAGGGTCTTCCATAAGTGTAGGAGGTTCGGCATATCGTTGAATCCAAAAAAGTATCATTTTAGAATGAAAGAAGGGAAACTTTTGGGGCACATCATCTTGAAGGAGGGTATAAATATAAATATAAATCCCAGAAGGGTAGAAGGAATCCTGAAAATCATCACTTCGCGCAACAAGAAGGAGGTGCAATCCTTTCTAGGAAAGGTGAATTTCTTGAGAAGATTCATCCCGAATATGGCGGAAATTATAAATCATATCACCTGCATGATTGATGAAGACCCCCTACCTCAGCAGGGTCCATTGACCTCCAAGTCTCTATATCATTCCAATTTTTGGGCCGAAATGGCTCTTCGGGCTCTTGTTGGAACCCTTTGAACAAATCCACAGGTCCCTCACGAAAAATCCACCATCACAAGAAATGCACCAGGCGTGAGTCTTCACTTGTACATGTACACCAGATATGACCATGACCTTTTCCGAAAAGGGATTTCAGGTTTCACGACTTCGGGAATCCTGAAGTCGAGAGTCTCTTGACTCTTTAATCCCCGAAACCCAAAATGCTGAAATGACAAAATGGCTTCACTGACGGTTAGCCCCTAGACAAACCTCGGTCCATGTCACCACCTTCCTCATGACCACAGCCCTATTCCAAAGGTGCGTTGCATTTCGCGACTTCGGGACTTCCGACGCCAAGTGTTCCAACTCCTTGTTCTCAAGATTGCCAAAGTATCGAATTCTGAAATGGATCAATGTGTGACCGTAGCCCCACTCCCAAGGCATGTCACATTTCATGACTTCGGGGTTTCTAACACCAAGCGCCCCGACTCCTTGTCCTTGGAACTTCTAGAAAGCTGAAACCCAAACTGTCGAAATGTATGAACATAGTCCCACTCCAACAATACGTTGCTTTCGGGACTTCAGGGTTTTCTAACGCCGAAGTATCTGGTTTTTTGTCCTCGGGATGAACGAAAAGTTGAATCTTGAAATGTTGAAATGTGTGACCCTGTTCCATGACCACACTACTCCTCCATCTGTTTTCGAGTTTTCATGTTTCAAGACTTCACAATCCCAACTGCAACAACTCCTTGCCCCTTCAAGCTATCGGTATCCGAAATACTAAAGTGTCGATCCCCGAAACACTAGTCTTCTGCTCCAAACTGGGATCAACAACTCATGGGTCAAGAGTTTCGAACTCTTACCCTTCACATTCCCGGTAGCCAAAATGCCAAAATCCTCCTTTCAGGAATTTCCCTGAAACCTCGACTTCTCATCATGTGTCCTCCTGTTGGACGGTCACGATCCTTTCGAGATTTTTTGGGTCAAGAGTCCTGACTCTTTCCCTTTGTATCCCCCGGTAGCCGAAATGTCAAAAAATTCCTTTCATTCCCCTCTTCACATACAAGGGTTAAACCTCATGCACCTTCTCCTAGATCTAATGGCTATCAGTCCATGCGCCCAAATCTGATGACCCAGATCTCTTTCTCTTGCGCACTCTCCTCCTGCTTACCTGGATGTAGATTCAATGGTCTAGATCTCATTCTCTCCAGCTGATCTCATGACAACTGTGCTCCCTCTTGAGCTTGCGCTTCTTCCTGAACTTGGAAGACTTCAAATGCTTCAAAGGTCTCAACCTTTGTTCCTACTGTGAAGCTTGTATCCTCGACTCTCGCCTGCGTTCTAAAGACATTGTCCCTCCTGAGATTTTCAACTCTTATCCACCAAAGGGTATCTTGACTTCTACAATTCCTTGCAGCTATGGCTCTGTGCACAAAGGCACTTTTCCTCCTGAGCTTAGTCATCTTTGAAACCTCAAAGATTTCTCGACCTCTACACTCCTTGCTGGATCCCTGCACACAATTGTGCTATCCAACCTGAGATTGGTCAACTTAGAAACCTTGAAAGGTTTCTCAATCTTCTTCTCCTCTCGGCTACTACTTTGTGTGAAAAGGAACTATTCCTTTCGAGCTTATGAACTTGAGACAAGTTCACTCTGAGTGAACTCCTTGCGCTATTACTTCTAAGCTTAAGAAATCCAGACAAGTTCTTATTCACACACTCCTTGTGCTGCTGAGTTTTCGGATAACTCAATTCGAAGTATTTCTTGCAAAGAAATGCTTCACGTCCTCCTGGCGTTCTTCTGCTCGATGCAGACCTTGTAGAGCCTTTCTTCACAGAGTGTTTAGTAACTCTGTAATTTCCCTCTCCTTGACACTTCCCTTTCCTCAGAACTCAAAATGGAGTTCTTTGGTGCACTCTTTGCACTCTCTCAATGCCCTCCTAGCAGAGTTCTACAAAACCTTCAGTACTTCTGTTTCTTTTCTGTGCCTTCCTTTGCATAGTTCCTCATCCTCCAAGGTGTTCAACAACCTTGAGACTCCTCCTTGAATCTGTGAATCTTTCTAGTGAGCACTCCCTGCACGTTCTTTCTGACTCCACAGAGATCAGATGCGCACTCCTTGTGCTGGATACAAAACTTCCAATGTTATGTTGTGCACTCCTTGCATGGCCTAAAGAACCCAGATAGAAACTGACAAACTCACAAACAGATAGTAAAATCTATCTATAACCTGTATCTACAACATACAAGTTACATTCAAATGCATAAACATACACATACAATTCATGGGCAGGAAAAACTTCTCTTTGTATTAATTTCCAAATGTCTATCCAAATGTTTACAAAGGATGGATTGTAACAAGTCTCAGCTCTCTCTTGAGACCTCTCTACCTGATAACTCTCCTCCTAAATCTCTACACAAATTTCTTAATTACAAAGTGAGGGCTTCTATGAGATTATCCTCCACCTCACCATCTATGAGCTATTGCTATCACAAAGTGCCTCCTATGGCTACATTACATAAATGGATGTTCAGTCCTGACTGATCTGGGCTTAGCTGTAGGTAACCATTAAAGGAAATCTCAAACACTACCTGTACAAAGGTGTGGTCTAACATTAAAAGCCTTACAACATTTATTGAAATTTCAAATTTCAAAATTGAGAGGGTTGCGCCTCTCCCTTTCTTCATTAAATGTATGCTGGATGTGCTGGCTGGATGGCACGCTACTGACGTGGATTGATGCTCCTGCATCATACTCCTCAGCTGAAAACATCATGATCTCTTGATCATGAGCTCATCTTCTCCAGTGTTGAAATCCACCTGGATCCCAAACTTTCCCTTGGAGCTATCCATCTGCTCCTCTCCAACTATGCTATTGTTGCTGCTACTGCTTGTTCTTCCCTGCTACTCTTGCAGGCTCCCTTCTGCTCAGCTTCTCGTTGTTGGCAGTCTCTACTGTTGAACTCAACATCAAACTTCTGATTTCTTCAATTACCTCATCCAACTGCTCCAGTGGTTGGCTCTTTGTATGAAACCTTATCTGTTGCACTTCTTTCTCCTTATTAGTGGGTAGATCTACCTGATCTCCCATGCGGTGTTTATTTACCTTTGTGGCATTGAGTGGCCACTCTACTGCAGGCTCCAATTCTACAGTCTCCTCACCGAGTTTCTGCTCAACTTCTTCTTGTGAAAGTTCTGCTACTGCCATTTCTCCTGCTGGCATACTTCCAACTTCTTCTAGCTTCTCTTGGGGCTGGTATGCTCCACTACCTTCTTCCAACTTCGCTTGTTGGATGTGCAAGCCTTGCACCATCACCCTTCTCTCTAGGGATTCCAATTCTTCACACATATCAACAAAATCCATGCTGTCTGCTTCTTCTCCTACTGCAGGCTTCAGTGCTGCAGTCATCTCTGTTTCAGCTTCCTGGCTGAAAATTTTGAGCCATTATGTTGAACGCTCATCCTTTTCTCCTTAGGAAAACATCAGTGTCTGCTCCACTTCTTCCTCCATGATAGTTTTTGTTGGTTGTCTCTCTTCCATTTCTACATCTGCAACACATGCTTTGGCCTCAACTGGGCTACTTGGTAGGAATACTCGAATTCCCCCAATCATCAAAATGTTGTTTTGATTCTCTCCTATCAACACTCCTTATCGATCTGAACTCTCCTCTGAGTTCGTGAGACTCTCAGACAGTCTCATCTCCTTTCCCCTACACACCTAGAAATTTGGGAATTTTCTACTTCCCACCTGGAAAACTATGGGATCCAGTGGTCCCATCTCATTTCTCACCTGGCAATCTGAACTTTCAGCACTTCTCCCCTGACAATATGCAAGACGTTCTGCTGATCTATTTCCATTGTCCACCTGGCAACTCGAAAGTTCACTTCTACCCACCTAGCAGTTTATGAGATCCTTTGTTAATCTCATACCATTTCCTTCCTAGCAATATGAATTTCCATGGCTGTCCTCCTAACAGTCTATGAGATCCTCCAATGATCTCATTTCATTTCCCACCTGGCAATTTGAAAATTCATCCCTGCCTTCCTGGCAGTTTATGAGATCTGAAACTGATCCTTGTTCCTCATCATTGAGCGTTTCTTTGACTTCTAGCTCACAGATGCAAACCAACTCTATGTCACTGAGGCTCTCAACATACCTCAACCACTTCCTCAACTCTTGTTGTTGTTTCCATGCCAACAACTTTTGAACAGGCCATTTGGATTTCCTGTTCAGAGGTCATTCGTACCTCCAATGTAATTTTGCCTCCTGCTGCATCTTCAATGTCAGCTCTTCCATTCTCTCTCTTATCTCAGCGAGTTCCTTGTCAATCTCTGCTTTATTCATCTGCTGGTGGTATCGTCTTCCACCATGCTCATGGCCTTTAGTAGCCATTTCCATATTTCCTTTGCCCTCCTGGCAAGTGTATGGATCACTCTACGTCTGAGAGCATCTCCATGTCCTCCTATAACTCGACTGGTTGTATATCATTTGTTGCACACCTTCCCACATTCACCACAGAGCTTTAACACCCTTCTTATTTCACCTCTTGTATATAGATTAATCTCTGCTTTTGATTCCACTTGATGTTACCATAATTTCTCCCACCACCTCTCCTTTGTCTGCAAACAAAGTAATGGTCTCCTCTTTCTCTTTTGTCTGAAATCTATAGACAAAAATGAGCTCTGATACCACTTGATGTGTATCAGAGTATTTTCTTTATCTACTCTACCTCCCTCTACCCACAATATACAGACAAAGAATCAGGCTTTGATACCACTTGATGGAGACCCCCTACCTCAACATGGTCCACTGACCTTCCGGTGTCTGGATCATTCGAATTTATGGGCCAAAATGGCTCTTTGGGCTCCAGTTGGAACCCTTTGAACAAATCCACAGGTCCCTCACGAAAAATCCACTAGCACAAGAAATGCACCAGGTGTGAGTCTTCACCTGTACATGGCCACTAGGCATGACCGTGACCTTTTCTGAAAATGGATTTCGGGTTTCACGACTTCGAGAATCCTGAAGTCATGAGTCTCTTGACCCTTCAATCCCTGAAACCTGAAATGACGAAATTAATAAATGGATTCACTGATGGTTATCCCCTGGCCAAACCTTGGTCCATGTGACCACCTTCTCCATGACCACAACCCTATTCCAAAGGCGCATCGTGTTTCGTGACTTCGAGACTTCCAACGCCAAGCATTCCAAATCCTTGTTCTCAAGATTGCCAAAGTGTAGAATTCTGAAATGGCTCAATGTGTGACCGTAACCCCAATCCCAAGGCACATCACATTTTGCGACTTCAGGGTTTCTAACACCAAGCACCCCGACTCCTTGTCCTCAAAACTTCCAGAAATTCGAACCCCAAACTACCAAAATGTATGATCGTAGTCCCACTCCAACAATACGTCACTTTCAGGACTTTGGGGTTTCCAACGCCGAAGTACCCGGTTTCTTGTCCTCAGGATGGCCAAAAAGACGAATCCTGAAATGTCGAAATGTGTGACCCTGTTCCATGACCATGCTACTCATCCATCTATTTTTGGGTTTTTTCATTTCGGGACTTCGTGATCCCGACTGCAACAAATCCCTACCCCTTTGAGCTCCCAGTATCCGAAATACTGAAGTATTGATCCTTGAAGCGCCAGTGTTCCACTCGAAACTGAGATCAACGACTCATAGCCTCTCTTGATTCGACGACTTGTGTCTTTTCAGGATTTCATGTTTCAAGAGTTCCAAACTCTTACCCTTTGCATTCTCAGTAGCCGAAATGTCGAAATCCTCCATTCGAGAATTTTCCTGAAACCTCGACCGCTTGTCACGTGTCCTCCTGTTGGACGGTCATGATCCTTTTAGGATTTCATGGGTCAAGATTTTCGACTCTTTCCCTTTGTATCTCTCAATGGATGAAATTCCGAAAAAGGCCTTTCATTCCCCTCTTCACATACGAGGGTTAAACCTTGTGCACCTTCTCCTAGATCTGATGGCTATCGGTCCATGCGCCCAGATTTGATGACCCAGATCTCTTTCTCCTACACACTCTCCTCCTGCTTACCTAGATGTAGATTCAACGGTCCAGATCTCGTTCTCTCTAGCTGATCTCATGGAAGCTATGCTCCCTCCTGAGCTTGCGCTTCTTCCTGAACTTGGAATACTTCAAACGCTTCAAAGGTCTCAGCCTTTGCTCTTGCTGTGAAGCCTATATCCTTGGATCTCGCCTACGTTCTAAATACATTGTCCCTCCTAAGATTTTCAACTCTTATACACTAAAGGGTGTCTCGACTTCTGCGATTCCTTGCAACTATGGCTCTGTGTGAAAAGGAACTTTTCCTCTCGAGCTTAGTCCTCTCTGAAACCTCAAAGGTTTCTCAACCTCTACACTCCTTGCAGGATCCCTGCATACAACTATGCTATCCGTCCTGAGCTTGGTCAACTCAGGAACCTTGAAAGGTTTCTCAATCTTCTGCTCCTCTCAGCTACTGCTCTGTGCGCAAAGGCACTATTCCTTCCAAGATTCTGAACTTGAGACAAGTTCACTCTGATTGCACTCCTTGCATTATTCCTTCTGAGCTTAATAACTTAAGTCAATTTCTTATTCACGCACTCCTTGTGCTGCTGAGTTTTCGGATAACTCAATTCAAAGTATTTCTTACAAAGAAATGCTTACTGCCCTCCAGGCATTCTTCTAATCGATGCACATCTTGCACATCCTTTCTTCACAGAGTGTTCAATAATTCTGTAAGTTCCCTCTCCTTGACACTTCCCTTTCCTCAAAACTAAAAATGGAGTTCTCTGGTGCACTCTTTGCACTCACTCAATGCCCTCCTGGTAGATTTTTAAAGAACCTTCAATAGTTCTGTTTCTTTTCTGTGCCTTCCTTTGCACAGTTTCTCATCCTCCAAGGTGTTCAACAACCTTGAGACTCCTCCTTGAATATGTGAATCTTTCTAGTGTTCACTCCTTGCACGTTCTTTCTGACTCCGCAGAGCTCAGATGCACACTCCTTGCACTGGCTTCAGAAGTTCCAATGTTTTGTTGTGCACTCCTTGCGCGGCCTAAAGAACCCAGATAGAAACCGACAAACTCACAAACAAATAGTAAAATCTATCTATAACCTGTATCTACAACATACAAGTTACATTCAAATGCATAAACATACACAGACAATTCATGGGCAGGGAAAAATTCTCTTTGTATTAATTTCCAAATTTCTATCCAAATGTTTACAAAGGCTGGACTGTAATAAGTCTCAGCTCTCTCTCGAGACCTCTCTACCTGAGAACTCTCCTTCTAACTCTCTACTCAAATTTCTTAATTACAAAATGAGGGCTTGTATGAGCTTATCCTTCACCTCACCCTCTTTGAGCTATCGCTATCACAGAGCGGCTCCTATGGCTACATTACATAAATGGATGTCCAGTTCTGACTGATCTGGGCTTAGTTGTAGGTAACCATTAAAGGAAATCTCAACCACTACCTGTACAAATGTGTGGTCTGGCATTAAAAGCCTTACAACATTTATTGAAATTTCAAATTTCAAAATTGAGAGGGTTGTGCCTCTCCCTTTCTTCATTAAATGTGTACTGGATGTGCTGGTTGGCTGGCATGCTATTGACGTGGAGTGATGCTTCTGCATCATACTCCTCAGCTAAAAAAATCATGATCTCCTGATCATGAGCTCCTCTTCTCCAGTGTTGAAATCCACCTGGATCCCAAACTTTCCCTTGGAGCTGTCCATCTGCTCCTCTCTAGCTATGCTGCTATTGCTACTACTACTTCTTCTTTCCTGCTTCTCTTCCAAGCTCCCTTCTGCTCAACCTCCTATTGCTGGCATTCTCTGCTGCTAAACTCAACATCAGCCTTTTGATTTCTTCAATTACCTCATCCAGCTGCTCCAGTGGCTAGCTCTTTGTATGTAGTCTTCTCTATTGCACTTCTTTCTCCTTATCAGTAGGCAGATCTACCTGATCTCCCATGTGGTATTTATTTACTTTTGTGGCACTGAGTGGCCACTATGCTACAAACTCCAATTCTGCAGTCTCCTCACTGAGCTGCTACTCAACTTCTTCTTGTGACAATTTTGTTGCTACCATTTATCCTATTGGCATACTTCCAACTTCTTCCAGCTTCTCCTGAGGCTGGTATGCTTCACTACCTTCTTCCAACTTAGCTTGTTGGATGTGCAAGCCTTGCACCATCACCCTTCTTATAGCCTACTTCAGTAGGATGCTGAGAGATTCCCCATTGAGGTATGATTTTATGGATAAAAGGTCAGACACCTTAGTGAAATATCTCAAAGAGTTCAGGAATTACATACTACATTCCCACATTGTCGCTTATGTATCCAACAACTCAGTCAAAGACATCATGAATCAGCCTGACCCCGAGGGACAAAGAGGGAAGTGGATCATAGTCATGTTGGAATACGACCTTGAAATCAAGCCCACAAAGATGATTAAGGGCCAGGGCCTCGCGAAACTGATGGCTCAGTTGAACTGCGATGTTCTGGGAATAAACTTCATTTCTGATATGACAAATAGTCCTTAGGAAGAAAAAACCGCACAAGTGTCTCACAATTTCATCGATTCACCTTGGTATGCATACATCATTTATGTGTTGAAGAATCTGTAATCTCCCCTAGGGTTGATTAATACCAAGGCTATATTCCTAAAGCTGAAGACCACTAAATTTTGCATCTTAGATAAATCTCTTTATTGGAAAGATCTAGGAGAGATATTGCTGAGTTGCTTACTAGAAGATGACGTGGGATGAGCTATCCAAGAATTCCACAAAGGCGACTGTGGAGTGCATCACTACTGGAAAACCACTGTGCATAAAATTTTAAGGGCAGGTTGCTATTGGCCCAACATCTTAGCAGATGTGTACAGAGAATTTTCCAGTTTCCACGAGTGTCATATTTTCGATGGAAGGAGAAAGATGCAACCCCTAGTGCTGAAAATGATCTTGGTCGAAGCATCATTCATGCAATGGGGGATGGAATTTATAGGAGAGATCCACCCACCATCCTCGACATAACACAGATGGATACTTACAGCTACATATTACTTCACAAAATGGATTGAAGTAGTTCCAACGAAGCAGGCCACCGACACTATCATCATTCAGGTTCTGGAGACCAATATCCTATCTAGGTTTGGATGCCCTATCAAGATCATCACGAATAACGTGGCCACATTTAAGTCAAAGAAAATGGAGAAGTTTTGCAAGGATTACAATATAACCCTGGGACATTCCATAATGTATTACCCATAGGGTAATGGGTTAGCATAATCGTCAAATAAAATCTTAACCAGGATCATTAAAAGAATCAGGTAGGACAACAAGAAGGCCTGGCATAAGAAACACATTTACGTTCTATGGGATGACAGAGTGACTACCAAAAGGTCCATCTCAACGTCGCCATTCCAAATCATATATGAAGCAGATGGATTTTTCCCTACTTTACTGTGTTTGCCGTCAGGAAGTTACTACAAGAACAAGAGGCTGAGTCAGATGACACTCATAGAAGAATAAATCAGTTGATTCATGCACAACAGATGAGGGAGAAGGTTTACAACTGATCACAACTACACCAAGAAAGGAAGAAGACAAATTTCAACAAGCATGCTAAACAGGAGGAATTCCAGGTGGATGATCTGGTAATAAAGTGGGAGGTGAGGAATGAAGACAAGGGAAAGCATGGAAAGTTCGATAATATTTGGAAGGGACCTTCATAGTCGGAGTGTACCATGGGAATAACGCATATCTGTTAGAAGAGATTAATGGAGAGTCCACTGGCGGAGGGCCTGTGAAAGGCAGTTTCCTCAAACACTATCTGGTTCAGTAAGATTTGTTTCTTTTTTCATGTCATTGTAAATAGTCATTCCATTTTTTGTTGTCAAAGAAGGCATTTCGAGTCATTTTGTTAGTAGAAAATTGAAGCCTGGAGTGAAGGCCCTAATTTTATGATGAGTCTGGTCAAAACTATGTCAAAGAATTCTAGGTTGTGTTTTTCTTTTTCATTTTTTCAGAGTCTAGAAGTCAAATAAGGCCCAATGGTCAGGAACCTAGTCTGTTGTTCTTTGCCACCTCACTGGGAGGATAGCATCCCTGTTGGAGCCAACTATTAACATAGTCATTATTTTAGTTAGAGTCACTCTTAGTCGATTCATGGTCTGTGTGTCAAAGCATGTGAGGTCAAGTACCAAATAATGAATGATTCGAAGTTGGAAAGTGGTCGATTAGCCCTTGGATTTGGAAAGGGATGTCAAAACCAAAACATGTGTAGGTGGTAAAGGTATTTTCCCAAACATTCGGGTCATGTCAGAGGAGAAGGTTTTACGTGCTAAAGGTGGAGGCAAGTTTTTAAATAGAAGTCACATCGATAGATGTAATAACCATCGTCAGCTCATTATGAAGTTAGAAAGAGTGAAAAATCAAGATGCTCATACCACATATACTCTGTAGCTTTTATCAGTTGTACTTTACACACCCCGAAGTGTACTTGTCATGTAGATGTGCTGCGAAAACATTTGACTTTCTTTGAAACCTCTACTCACCATGGATTCATTGTCCCTTGGCACGATTTCAGCTCTTGTCTGACCAGTTATAAATTTTGGTTGATCTACAAGTATTTTGTTCACGAGCCAGTTTTATGCTCTATTTGTTATTCTTCCCGCAATCCCTGAGATGCTCTTGCATGGAAAGCCAATTTCCTTCGGTTGTGCCACAAACTCAGGTCAAGAAATATTACCGCTTTGGGTCCACGCTAAATCTGTCGCACGCAGGACAAATACACATTGCACCATGACAACGTCTGAGAACATAAAGAAAGTCACACGATGTAGCAGAAATGTGGGGTATGAACCTCAATACTTGACGTTGGTAAATGAATATCTAGACATGAAAGCATCGTTTGAACAGATCAGGTGCATGGTATTTTGTAGGAAAATCAAAGGATTCAACGTGAAATTGGCAGAGAAGTTTGTACTCAGGTTCAACGGGTTCTGCATAGTAATTGTAGGAGTCACTTTCCAGGTAACAGAGGAAACTCTGCCAGCCACCACGGAGATCAATCCACGTGGTGAAAGGTGGTCTAAATTCATGCCTTTAGACGTGTTATGCTATGAGGAGTTCATCAAACTAGGCTGTTTAAATGGGAAAGTTGAAGAGGGCATTCCAGGTAGATATATGTAGGAGCTTTTTAGGAAGCTCCTGAGAGTGATTAGGAAATATTTCACCTATGAGGGAAGGTTTGACATAATTTTCTCACATCACATCATATTATTGATGCATTTAACTAGAAGGAGACCCTTAAACTTGCCTTTCTTCTTGCACCAAAGCCTTCGAGAAATGGAAGACAACATCCAGGCTAATACCAATCAGCCTAAGAAGAAACCATATCATGTCTTGCTGATTAAATTTTTGATAGTTGAGGAGTTGAGGATATTAGGAAACAACTAGGATTCATTCCTATTCACAGCCAACATCCCCAAGGACCCCAAAGGGCATTCCTATCTTCTGGTGGAAAAAGTAACATCTCACCTTGCAGAGGTGGAAATAAGAAGGACGGTGAAAGAAGGAAAGACATGGGAGCCACATCTCCCCAACAGTTGATACATCGGAAGAAGGGAAGGCCAATAAATAACAAAGAGATCGGGGAGGCCCAAGTCCTGAACGAGCCATGCACAAAGTTGACCAGCAAATAATTACTCATGTGTTCCATTTGGCTGGAACCCACTGAATGTATAATTCAAGAAGCCTATGACCGAAGGAGAAGGATAGACACTGAAGGAACAGATATTCGTGAATCAACGTAGTATCTAAAGAAAGCATCGATTGCCATTGTTGAGTTGTAGCAAGAGAACAAGGAACTGAAACAACAGTTAGTAGTGAAGACCCTCGAGGCATTAGCACTGCAGGGCCAAGAGGGAAACATGACGTTGCTCAAGAGACATCTCAAGGAAGTGAAAGATACAATCATCTAGATATGCGAAGCACAGAGGATGTCAGAGGAAATAAATGCAAAGCACTATAAGAAATGTGGACCTACACTGGAAAATGTCTGCGCAACTCTGGCCATCGTGCAAAAGAGGTTGAAATGGAACTTAGTTCTGCAAAGGCAAGTAATGCATATGAAAAGGTGCAATTGGTCTCTCAGGAGAATGCTACAGACATCCAAGCTACAGACGAAGCCAAAATCATGATTGACCAACTCCATTTTTTTCTTTTCAACATGGCACGGATTTTGTCTTCCCATGTCTTGTTTTCCACTAGGGAGTAGGGACTCTGACAGATACCTATGTGAAAAGAATACTATGCGCAACGTTGAAATCCCATCTATTGCAAAGGACATGTGTATGTTGAACGTACGACAGTTTGAAGAGAGGCATTATTCCCTAACTCAGGTCATCATTTTGGAAACACCTGCGATATTTTGCAACCACCCACCATATGTATGCTCTAGCAAATGATCGTGCGGTATAATCAAGGACATTACAACAGGTGGAAGGAGTATAATAGAGCACTTGATAGACCAAATACCCTGTCAAAGGAAAGCATCGAAACATCACCCTCTAACGACGATATCTTGCAGATGACTTAACCGCCATGGCAAAGACGAGCGATCATGATGCATTCGGGTATAGTTAGTTTCTATTTTTAGCAAAGTGCCATATAAAGAGTCATCCAACAGAGAATAGTCGGAGTCTAATTCCTAGGGATAGTGGTTATAAAGTAGGGTAGCCCGAGCGACACACCCTGGTCTATATATTTCTTCTTTTCAATGTAAGCCAGGTTGATTGGAAAAATAGTGTAGACAAAGACTATTGAATGTAGCTTTCGAGCTCGATTGAAATTTAATGCAAAGGTCTTGAAACTTTGACGAAAATATTCTAATGGTGGCAGTCTGATGTATTGTATTATCTCTTTGCATACGTGATTTCTTGTGTTCTTTATATTCATATCTATATTTTTGGTCTAAATAGGAACGTGATTCGAATCTATAATTCACCACACGGTGCTCTAGATTCACGCCATTTAGATGACTTTGTTTCTTCTAAGTGAACTCAGAATTCATCCCCAGCGGTGCTCTGAGTTTCTTAATGTCTTTTATCCCACCACACATTATGATTTCTAACTGAAAGATTGTTGCTCATTTAGCTTTTATCCTCTCAAGTTCAGTCACTAAGTCATTTGTTTCTATTGCCTTCTTAAACTAACTCCATAGCCCAAGGTATTGATTTTATTTCACTAATAGAACTAGAAGATATCATAGGAAAGTGTTAAATCTAGTTGACGGTTTAAATCCATAACTGGTACAGAGACGAAGTCTCAGAGAGATCCCTTTCGAGGTCCGAAAGGCTAGTTTTTGGCCTCAAAGTGGTTTGAAGGTTTCCTCTGTCATTCATTTTATCGGGACTGTGATAATCCTTTTTACAGTGGGATATCTACAATATTGATTCTTCAAGTGAAAACAAATGGCGAGCAATTCGAAAATAGAGATAAAGAAATTCAATGGGAAATTTTTTGAGTTGTGGAAGCTCAAGATGAAATATTTGTTTATAGAAAGAGATCATTGGATAGTAGTGGATCCAAGTACTGCACCTACATGAAGGTCAGAAGATGACTGGAAAAATTTGGATCATAAGGCGAAGAGCACAATCTGATTGTGTCTCTCAGATTCAGTATTACTGAATGTGTCAGGGGAATATACAACCAAGAAGTTATGGAATAAGTTGGGGAACTTGTATCAGTCTAATAACTTGGTAGATAAATTATTCATGTAGAAGAAGATATATAAAATGAGGATGAGAGATGGAGACTCTATGACAGAGAATCTAAATACTTTCAATACTGTGGTAAGTGAGTTATTATATGCTGATATTAAAATTGAAGATGAAGATAAGTGTATCAATTCACTGTGCTCTTTACCGGACTCGTGGGATACTCTGGTTGTGGCCATAGGTAGTAATACAACTACCTTAATTTTTGATGATGTGGTCTCATCCTTATTATCAGAGGACATGAGATAGGAGAACGTGGAAGGATGGAGCACAAATGCATTATTTGCAAGAGGATGCTCCCAGGAAAGAAATAGATCTAAGTCCTCAAGTGGGAGATATTAATATAAGGGTAGATATAAATATCTCGAAAAGTTTGTAAAGATATGTTGGATATGCGAAAAACAAGGGCACTTCAAGAAGCAATGTAGATCCAAAAACGTCGAGAGAGTGAAGGGATTTGAAGGTGCTCCCTCTATAGAAGAAACTGCCTCCAAGGAAGAAGGAGGGGATGTGTACTTCGATTCTTCAAGCACATATGCAGATCATGAGGCATGGTTGGTTGACTTAGGTGCATCCTTTCATATGACTCTCCACAGAAAGTGGTTTTGCGAATATGAAATGTATGATGGAGATAATGTTTTCCTAGGTGATGACTCGACAACCAAAATCATAGGACAAGGAAGAGACAAGTTGAGGCTCATAGATGGAAGGAATAGAACACTTGTTGTTTTGCACATCCCAATATTGACCAGAAATTTGATTACTATAAGAAAAATGAACGATGCAGGGGTAAAAATGGTATTTTAAAAAGAAACCTGTAGGATGGTTCGAGGAGCAATGATGTTGTTGAGAGGATTTTGGATTGGAACTATGTATAAGCTGTAAGGAATCACTATTAGTGATGAGTGTAATATTTCCATTGTTCCTGATATTGGAGTAGAAGAAGAAAAAATGCCTACATTCTCTGGAGAAAAGGTTATACTGTGGCATCAAAGACTGGGGCATATCGAAAACAAGGGTATTTGACTACTACACGATAAAGGTATGGTTGAAGGTATGTATAACTTCTGTCTATATTTTGATTTCTATGAACATTGTGTATATGGGAAGTAGAATTGGGTAAGATTCCCTTCTGGTGCAACGAGGGAAGAAGGAATTTTACAACTAGTGCATAGTGATTTGTTTGGACCTATTTCAGTTCCATCATTGGAAGAATATGTGTAATATGTCTCATTTATAGATGACTTCTTGAGGAATACCTAGATATATTTCCTCAGGAAGAAATCTAAAGTCTTTGACAGGTTTAAAGAGTTTAAGTCTCTTGTTGAGAATCAAACAAAAAAAATAATTAAGGTGTTGGGGATAGATAACGATGGAGATATCTATGGCAATGAATTTGAAGAATTATGTAAGAAGTGTGATATAGAAAGGAATAATATTACTCCATATACACCTCAGCAAAATGGATTTGCAGAAAGGATAATCATGACGTTGATGGAAACATCAAGGTGCATGCTCAGTGGTGTTGAGTTGGGGAAATAATTATGAGCAGAGGTAGTGGGTACTACATGTTACATGGTCAACAAATCACCCTCATCAACACTAGATGACAAGACTCCACAAGAGGTATGGAATGGTAAGAAACCTTCTCTTACACATCTCAAGTTATTTGGCTATGAGGCCTATGTTCATGTTCCAAAGGAAAATAGGAGTAAGCTAGATAAGGAGGCTGAAAAGTGCATCTTTATTGGGTATAAATATGGTATCGAAGGTTATAATATTTGGAACCTAGAAACTAAGAAGATTGT
This sequence comes from Picea glauca, assembly GCA_000966675.3. Lineage (NCBI taxonomy): Eukaryota > Viridiplantae > Streptophyta > Pinopsida > Pinales > Pinaceae > Picea > Picea glauca. The sequence continues at coordinate 45,476 of JZKD02S2012372.1, forward strand.
GTATAGAAGAGATGCAGTATTTAGAGAAATAAAGGATGTTGTCAAATAGGAACTCCTACGAAGTAAGGAATAACCAAATAAAATAGAGTTTGAGCCAAAGGATGATGAATCAGACTCTACAGAAGAACAACAATCAGAAGAAGAATATCCTCATACTCGAGTATTGAGGATATTGGTGCGGTAAAAATTTCTACCAAAAATGTATACTCCACTTTATTTTCATTCAAAATTTGCTTTGCCTATTACTGATGTTGATCCTAGAACTGTTAGGGAGACAGTGGATTCAGGGGATGCAAAAATATGGAAAAAGGCCATGGTTGAAGAAATGGAAGCATTGGTTAAGAATGAGGCTTCAGATCTAGTGGAGTTTCCCACTGAAGGAAATCCCATTGGCAAGAAATGGGAATTTAAAAGGAAGTTCAATGCAGAAGGAAAAGTGGAGAAATACAAAGCTCAGTTAGTAGAAAAGGGTTATTCCCAGGTTGAGCGAATTGATTTTGGTGAGATTTTTTGAAGTAGAATAGATGGGTGTGAAGACAACATTCCTACATGGGGATCTGGAAGAAGAAATCTACATGAAGTATCTAGAAGGATTTGTTGTGAAGGGAAATAAGGAGTTGGTAAGCAAGATGAAAAAGTATTTGTATGGTTTAAAACAATCACCAAGGAAGTGGTATAAAAAATTGGATACTTATATGTTGGGACTTGGCCTCACAAGAATCAAAGAGGATCAATGTGCGTATTTTAAATTAATTCGTGATCATTTTATTTATTTGGTATTGTATGTAGATGACATGTTGTTGATAGGAAATAACAAGGACATTATCCAGGATGTGAAAACTCAATTTTACTATAAATTTGACATGAAGGATGTTGGTGCTGCAAATTTCATTTTGGGCATGGAAATTAAAAGAGATTGGAAAAATAGGAAAATTTGGTTAAATTAGAGAAAATATGTTGAGACAATATTGCAGATATTCAATATGTAGGAATGTAAACTAGTTAGTGTCCCTATTCCTCTAAGTGTAAAGTTGATCCATATGGATATCGGTGGCCTCCCACATATTCCAACTAGATCATTTTCGCAGTTTTCTAGTTTGGTAGTTTTTTCTTGGTTTTTGGTTCCCCGACTTTTGGGGTCGTTTAAAGGCCCTAAACAACGTTTTTAGGGCTCACCATTGTAATAATATTATCAATGTTATATTATTATGACAACATGTGTATTCCTTGGATAGACCTTTCTAATGGGCTATCATGCCCCTAAAACAAAGATCGTATGTAAAAGTTACGACCCCGATCAGTTGATGTAGTAACTTACCCCAATAGGGGTCATAAGACTTTTGGTGCTTCATCTCCTAGGATTAGGTTTTTGGATGTATAGGGTTTTTTAATTCTTGTTTATTGTAAAAATTCTTGGAGAGCCTCATTTGTAACCATCTTCTTGCGAATGAGTGCAACCATCACATCTCTTCTCAGAGATAATCCACCACCATTCTAGCAAGCTTGTTTCAGTATGCATTTTACAATTTAAGCATATTTCCTCATTGAATAGAAGCCATTTTTAATGTATCTATGTTATTGTTTCTTGTGTTTCTATTTTAATAATAATAATAATAATAATAATAATAATAATATGTATTCATTTTGTTCTTCTCATAAAATCTGGATCAAAAGTTATCTGTGGATGAGTGTCCCAAGACAAAGGAAGAGGAGGAGGACATGTCTCGTGTTCCATATGTGAGTGTGGTTGAAAGTTTAATGTATGCAATGTTCTGAACTGGACTAGACATTGCACATGTAGTGGGAGTTTTGAGTAGGTATATGTCAAAACCAAGAAGCATTGGACAACAATAAACAAAGTTTCCAAGTATTTGTGTGGCACTACTAGTTATGGATTGTGCTACCAAGGAAGACCAAGTTTGGATAGAGTGTTGGACATAAATGGATTTGTGGATGCATACTGGACTAGAGATATGGATCATAAAATATATACAAGTGGGTATGTTTTTAACCTGTTTGGAGGGGCAATCAACTGGATGAGAAAAAGACAGTTTGTAGTGGAATTTTCAACTACAAAAGTTGAATACATGGAATCCACTCATGCTAGAAAGGAAGAAGTATGGATACAAATATTGTGTTCAAGCATAGGATTGGTACAACAATATTTAAGGATAGATTGTGATATTCAGAGTGTAATTTTTCTGGTGAAGAACCCAACCTATCATTCAATGACAAAACATATTGATGTTCAATATCACTTTTGTGAGAGACATGGTTAAATAAATGAAGGTGTTGCTGATTAAGGTGGACACTTTGAAGAATGTTGTAGATTCATTGACAAAATCTATCAGCACTGAGAAGTTCTCTTGGTGTAGAGGATATATGAGCATTGCTTCCCTGGATTGTTGACTATGTAACCTTGTAACCCGCTGTATGCAAAGAAAACAAAAAGTGGGAGAATGTTGGGTATGTGTTATAATCTTTGCATGAATAGAACTAGTATCTACATTGTGTTGGGTGTGCAATAAGGTAAGAGGGGGGTAGAGTGTCCCCTTTCCCGGGGGGTAATAGGGGGGTGGAGCCCCCAAATTTATTTATTTTTTACCAGTTTTTTGACACATGGTTGTTCCCCGATGATTTTCTATTTATGGTTAAGGAATTAGGGCTATTGACTAATCCATGTCATTATATTAGGGTTTTGGATGTCATTGTCTCCTATATGTATATTGTATTGTAAACAATGTATTAAGTGAATGAATATAGAATATGTTGGTTTTCCTGGTTTGGGTTTCTAGGAGAAAAATCTATGTGTAATGTGTGTATTTTTCATTGTATATTTTATGTTCTTTTATTGAAAATATGTTTGTAGTAAAATATTGTACAAGTTTAAAATCTACAATGCTTTCAAAAAAATGCTAGACCTATTTAACCTTGCTTTTGGCACTGTCATTAACCAGGAGAAATCCCATATTTTTTTCTTCAACACTCCCCCTACTATTCAACGAAATCTGGCCACCTTGCTCCATCTCCAACCCTCTTCCCTACCAGCTAAGTATTTAATTTCTCCCCTCCTATCCAAATCCCTTCGTGAACCCTCTTGGGAGCTTATTATGGACAAACTATAAGCTAAACTAAGAAGTTGGACCCATCATTCTATTTCCTTTCCAAGACATATCCTCTTGATCAAGGTTTTCCTTTCAAACCTTCCCTTTTACCTCTTCTTGATTCTATCTACACCGTTGAAGTACATTAAAATGATTTGGACCCTCCAGTGCAAGTTCCTATGGGGAAGTCCATCAAAATAAAATAAATGGACTTTGGTAGCATGGGGAACTCTTTGTAAACCAAATTCCTAGTAGGGACTGGGCATCACGAACCCCCAGGTTTCCAACAATACCCTAGAAATGAAACACTGGTGGAGATGGATCAAGTCTCTTTCATCCCTCTAGGCTAGGTGTTGGAGGAATAAGTATGTCCCCAGAATTCTTCTTCAGTGCTTCATCAAAACTGACGGAAGCATACAAGGATCCCTAATTTGAAATAATGCATGCAGATACCATGTTTTGGTTCAATATCAGTTCTCCTGGGAAGTTCATAATGGGATTTCAACCCTCTTTTGGGAGGATTCCTAGGAATAAAATCCAATCTTAGGGGATGATGTCAAGTACCAAATCCTCTTCCTTTCCATGGAACGATTTAGTTGGGTGAATTTGCACCATTACTAGATAACCATTCAAGAACATTTTAATCCTTTCATACGAACTTGGAAGCCTTTAGATGAATGTCCATTTCAATGGAATGATCAGACTAAAGACATGGTCAATCTTGCAAGAAATACGGGTGAAGGTCAAAGATGATGCAGACATCATTAGATGGGGTTGGTGAGGATATGGAAAATTTAGAGTAAAAGAGACCTATTTATCCTTCCAGGAACTAGGGGTGAGCCAAAAACGCCCTATATTGGGGAACATTTGGGTGAACTCCATCTGGCCTAAAATATCTACCTTCCTATGGTTGGTTGTGAATAGAATGGTATTAAATTGGGACCATATCATCCACAAAGTATTTTTAGTTCCTTTGAGATGCGCTCTATGTCTCGAAACCCAAGAGACTCTCGACTACCTTCTGGGAAACTGAAAATTTATGATGCAACTTGGGGATCAAGGGGAAACTAACTTCAGAAGAACAGAATTGGAAAAAACACAATGTGACGAGAACCATAGAATTTTGGAGCGTTAACCCATTCAACAACCCCATAATCAATATATCTTGGGAGATATTCCCAAGGTTTCTCATGTGGAATGTGTGGAAAGAAAGGAACCAAAGAATTTTCAAAGATAAAGTACTTACCAAGAACCAAATTTTGGAAATCATCTGCATCAATATGAAAGAATCCATCAGAGTAACTACATGGTCAACCCAAGATCTCTAGCTAGACTTGTCCGAGGTAGCCATATTTAAAAACTGGAATTTGGGATCCTATCTCAACTAGAATTTGTTGGCTCCAAAAGTGGCAAAAGCTCGGATTCCTGACCAATGGACTCCTCCCCAGATGGGTTTTATAAAACTAAATTTTGATCGAGCAACTAAAGGGAATCCCATCCTGACAAGAGTAGGAGGAGTCTTTAGGGACCACAACGAAGGAGTAATCCTTCTCTATGCATCCAACCTAGGGATATCAATGAATAATGCAGTGGAATTTGGAGGACTTTGTTGAGGAATAGTGCTAGACAAGGATCTTAGCTTCGCGACCCTTTTGGTAGAAGGTGACTCTTAGTTGATTATTAGAGGCCTCCAAAAAATCCTAAATGGGGTGAAGGATGATACAGTTTCTCATAATTGGAGGCTTAGCCATGGTCTCTATGAGCTTGGGAGCATGGTCACCTCTCTAGCGACCATCATCCCAAAACATATCAAAAGAAAGGAAAATTTGGTGGCTGACTGCATGGCCAACCTCGGTGTCACATTGTAGGAGTCACATTAGGTTTGGTGACAACGGGATCCACTGCCAGAAGGGATGGAAGAGAATGTCCAGAAATGTTTCCATGCTGACCTGACCAAGGTGAGGGGCGGGTCTGAGCTGGCTAGGCGGACCTCCCGAGAGAAAGGTATGGATCATGAAATAAGACAGGAAGACAGGTGGCCAAGATCAGGGATCGTAGATACAACGGTTGGAAGGATTCTCACCCATGTAAGTGGTCTATACCCTGATATGAGCCTGGAGGAAAGACAACAATCTTCTCCCATGCATGAAAATAAGAACCATCCCCATAATGAAGACGGTGAAAAATTCTAGAGGGATCCCAAGGCTGGGGCATCCCAGATATGTTACAATTATTTCTAAGCATGTCGTTCACATTTAATCCCTCTCTAACAATACGAAATAACAATCCAATAATCAGTTGATGGAGCGATCACATGCTGCAAGTGATCTTGACAACTCTAGATCGTTGGTAAAGAGTCCAATCACCTATAGCTCCATTATGGAAACTTGCAAAATGTACCTTTGTTGCGGGATTCCTAAATACAAGTACTGCCCCAATAACTCTAATGTTGATTTGTTTAGGGATAAATATAAGAGAAGGTTGTACAGAAGCTTCATTAGGAGCTTCTCTCGTATTTTATTTCTGCCAATCCTTTTGTCGATTCTAAGTCTAAGAAGTAGGTTAAAGGTGAGGGGGGGAATGACCCGCCACTGGAATGAGAAGAACAATATGTTCTTCGTAGGTGGATGTGACAAGGAAGCTTCCTCATCAAGGGGTTAAGGTTGCCTCTCTAGAGTAGAGAAGGAAGCCAAAGCTACCGAGGAACTTTTTTTGATCCACTTCTTAATGGATGAAATTAGGTTAGCAAATGACATCAAGGATCGATTTTTATCCTAGGGTCGGAGGATGAGGGAAGATGATATAGTCAAGGAAGAGACAAATTGGGTGGCCGACCCAATGAATCCTCGTACCATAGATACTTGTTACTTGAGGATGGTCTAAGCTTATTGGATGGTAAAGACGTTGGTAGCCTAGGATGTCTATGAAATTAGGCAAGAGAACATTGAAATAGTCCAATCCATTCACATTTTGGAGGGTAAATTTGAGCTTTATTATAGGTCCCAACATGGTATCAAGTTCATGGTTAATCAACCAGATCAGTGCCTGAATCGACATGGGAAAGATTAGGATGACTAATCTCATCCAAGATCCCTCCAATGCCCAATTATGGTCAATGACGAGGATGAAAAGTTTCAAGAAGAGCATGATCAACCCTGGGAAGAGACGAGTCGCAAAGCTAAGAAGGAAGCAGGGAGTTACATCGACACTTATGAGATTAAATGGGTGCCAAATCCCCAGTAGGTTCTAAAAGTGTGTTTTTTTTTCTCTAATTATCATGTTAGCGACCTTAGGATCTTGTTATGGGACCACCTCTATAACTCCATATAAAAATTTGCAACTATGATGATCCTGACGGTTCTAAACATGGTTTAGGGGTTTGGTTTCCATTTTTGGTATACCCCTATGTTGAGCCCTTTTTGTACTATATTGTGATATCATAGAAGTTTCTTACATTTTTTAGCTAGAAAAACAATATTTATTTTGTTCTTTAAATTCTTAATAAAGTTTTATTATTGTTACAAAATATTTAATTTAAAAAATATAATACAATTCACAATTGAATGGAATAGTAAGTATTTTCATGTCATTTTATTGTTTGATGGGTGCATTTTGTTTATTATATATATATATTACTTACGTGCATGAAGTTAACGTGAAAAACAATTTTTTCACTAGGGGGAATTTTTTTTCCAAATAAAAAGTCACCATTTTTATTTAAAGATTAAATGGAAATCACATTTTTTTTTATGTGCGAACTCGATTGAAAATTTTAATATTACATATTAATGTACAATTGATTTTTGTCCCATTGAAAAATATTTCTTAGTCATGCCTTGTTTAACCCCCTATCACCTCTCTCAAGAAGGTTCCAAGTGACTAATGGTGATTCATAAATTAGATGTTCAAGATTCACATGATAAATTGGATGCCCATGATTTGGATGGTGCCACCAACTCCTTATCAAAATAGGATTTGTCATATTCATGAAGTCTCTTCATTCTCCACAACTGGTCATTAACAATTACAATCCTTGATGTATTCTTGTCTTCTTCTCTATCCACCATAGAGTGTGGTTTCCTCAACCTGCACTTTTGAGCATCCATTGATATCCTTCTTTGAATCTACATTATGCTTATTTTTTGCATTATATTTATCTTTATCATCTAATAGTTGTTTCTCAACTTACTACCATCCTTTGGATTTTAGTTTATGACCTTTGTTCCTTTTAAGATAAGCTCATGCTCAAGGAAATGAATAGTTCAAATGTCTATGTTGATAATCCAATGCATTCTTCCATTCATAGCCTTTCCATACAAGTATAAGATTATTTTTTAATCCATTACTATGTAAACAGACTAAACCTAATCTAATTTATATCCCTTTATTAATATGCTCACAATATTTCTGATTTTTTCAAATACTGATTTTTTCAAATATTGTTTAGTCCCAAAAGTGTATCCACAAATTTTGGAGGCACACTTAAATACACATTTTGGTGATAGACATGTTCGATGGGTTAAATTATGGGAATCATGAAGTAACAAAAATATCCACTCTTCACTAGAACCAAGGGCTCTTCTCAAATGCATTTTTATAATCAATGAGATTGTGAAATCAAACAATAACAAAACATTTGGAGACAAGATATACCTTAACCATGTTCTTTGTTTTAATAAAGTCATTCATACAAATGTAATGTGGGAGGCTAGAAACCATTAAAGCTATAGGAGGTCCAAAACTATATCCTCTATTACCTCTAGTTTCCTCTCATTTTCCCACAATATAGACATTGACTGGATGCATTAAAACAACTAGAGAGAGTTTTCTATTAACTACAATCTTTAAAAAATTACCCTTGGAGGAAGAGGGTATATCCCTCCTCCTCCTCCTCCATGAAGATGAAGAACCATGGATGACATTGAATCCTCATCTATGTTGTAATATAAAAACAAGGAATGGTCATTTAACTCCTCATCAATGTTGTAATATAAAAACAAGGAATGATCATTTAACTCCTTACCATAATATATATATGGTAACAAATAATTGAACTTGTGATCTTTTTGACTTCATTATAATTGCACAAGTATTTTAAATGAATTAACTAAAAACTAAAAAATGAAAGAGAGATTAATCAAATATTTTCCCACTATTATGTTTAATTTCATTTTGTCAATTAGGTTTTGTTAGGGTGGTTGGAAAAAATGTTGTGGTCCTCATCTCCCACACCTGTTGAATTATTAATAAGATTTACCTTAGATATCATGCAATTAAAGATTAACCAAATTATAAATAAGAAAATATTAAATATCATTTTAAATTATAATAAGAATGTAGATGTTTAAGATTACATATATCTTGAATTTAATCTATGCATTAATCAAGACAAAATAAATGTTGTGGGAAATTTAAAAAAAATATAAAAAATGTTTTAAATACAATGATATTTTAGATTACAATATATCCAAATAATGATACATTATAAATTTTATTTCAATAAAATTGACGGTCAATTCAGAACAAGATTAATCCAATAGAAAGTTGTTTGTATTGCAGCAACTACAATACCAAAATTACTAATTTAATTTGTACTAATAATTATATAAATATATTGAACACAATATTGAAACTTTAATATGCATAAAGATTCCACTAGAAAATGAGAAACAAAATTGAAAATACATATATAAAACTTTAACTTTTTTTAAAATTTAACTTTACATATGTATTCTTCAAACATCTTTGTAATTTTGAAGCATTATTTTTGTTGTGATTGGAAAAAGATAAATACTAATATTCTTGTTATATGAAAATACAGTAAAAGTCAATGATATGGTTGGTTAAGAGCAACAACACAATGAGAGCAAATGTTTTCCATGGATAGGGTATTGATTTAGTAGACTTTCATGTTTAGTCTAAGCTTGAAGGAAAACATATATGCATTAAAAAAAATTAATTCACAACTCTAAAGTGAGTATTGTTAATTTTTTTTACTTAAATAATTTTTAAAATAATTTTTAGTGTAGTTTAATGTTTTTTTTTTATATTGATATTTTAAATAATTATAATCAAATTATTTGTAATAAATTATGTATTTGTAATAATTTAATAAAAATAGTTACATTTTAATTTAATACAATTTTAATTTAAAACTCCCTACTTTGAAAACGGAAGAACAAGTTTCAGAGAGGTGGAAATGTATGGAGCAATTGCCCTGCAACTATTGTAAATATTATCCTCTTCACTTGGATTCAATCCTTACAAATAACATATTGAGATTGTATATTATTATAACTGTTTTGAGCAGTATTGTTTAGTACCTAATTTTATTGAAATGTTATATAAATTAATAAACATACATGCTAAACTAAAATGTTCTATGTTCATTTAGATTCAATTCCTACAAATAACATATTGAAATTGTATATTATTATACAGTTTTGAGCCCTATTGTTTAGCAACTAATTCCATTGAAATGTTATATAAATTGGTAAACATACATGATAAACTAAACATCATGATAAACTAAAGTCTTTTATGTCCAACAAAGTAACATGAAACTTTCATCCCTTGAGAATTTCCTTAACTATGGGCATCTGACAAGGCAAGAGAGATCTGTATATTGCATTGGATCCTTTGTAGTTGTACAATTAATGACCATTTGAGTCAACCCAACACTGTAATATTAATTGGCATTTTCTAATTGGTTTACATTTTTGTTCTTTTTACTGGAATTTGGTGACTCCATTAAATCACAATTAACAGAATTACACAGAATTAATTACCCAAATCTATAGATACAATAATTTCTGATAAGATTTTGAGAAAATATCTTGAAAAAACCAAAACCTTTGAGAAAATATCTTAAAAAAACCAAAACCTAAAACGTTTAGAATAAGCCATAGTGGAACTGTAATATTAATGGTATAAATTTACAGATCCTTTAAATATATCTGGAATAGAATCCGTACAATGCTAGACACTATATTTGTATAAGTTATTACCTGCCATGTACACACTTCAAGATGGATTGAATCACAGTGAAAGATGGTTTCTATCATGTATTCAAGTTTATGTAATTATATATTTAAGAGGCGATTGCATCTCCTCTGCTGAGACAGATAGAAAAGCGTTTCTTAATCTTCTAGCCATGTCTCAACCGGAGGAAGGAGGAGTTGCTGCTGCTAAAAATATGCTAAAAATATGGTCCAAACATTCTTGATAGTACTTGAATTAACAATGTTAAGCTTAGCGATAATCGTTTGGAGGCAGCTCTGCGATTTTATTTACACATACTGGTGGAAGCCTCGCAAGCCTCGCACCATCATGGAAGATTATCAAAAGTGAAGGCCAGCCTTCTCGTTATATCGCTGGAAATCTCGCTGACATGACTAAGTTAAGAGATCTCAGGGCCGCTGATAAAGACATGTCTGCGAATGATTTTTTGGTGAAAAAGCTTGCTGGCGTGTTCAGTCTCCAAGGATTCGTTCTTTCAGTGCCATTCCCATCTGCATTCACTGACTGAGGTTAATAGAGCTTAATGAGCATAGCTATATGTTTCTTTAAAACTAAACAATTTTTTTTTAACTTTGTATAACATATTATATTGATTAATATATATGAAATATGTTAAATAAAATTAAAAATAAATAATTTTAACTTTATATAACATATTATATTGATTAATACATATGAAATCAGTACTATAAACAAAAATAAGATATACTTAGAATGAATTCTTCATTGTAAAATGTACTTTATTTTTTAGAAAGTACAATTAAAAAACCAATAAAATGAATTCTAAAGAATTAGGTCACATAACATTGATAACAAAAGTCTTAGAACATAAATATATCATGATTATTTTCAAATTAGATATTGTTGAACATTTCAACATTTTTAATTTTTTTTTGTATTTTGACTGAATCAAAGTTCTGTAGTTTATCTCTTTTTTATTTTATTTTAAATTATTGATGAAGTCTTGGAAAGTGATAAACACCCTTATAATTTCAATCATGAAGATGACTACAAACTTTGTTAATACTAAAACCTATCATCTATGAAATTTTTCACCCCTCTAAATTTTAGTTATTTTGTCAATTTGTTTGGTTTTCATTCCCTTACCTTGATTTTTCTTATTCTTTTTCTTATTCCTATAAGTATTTGACTATTTTTACCATATGCTCAAATTGTTCTTGAAAAACAAATCTTTGTTCTTGTTTACAACAACCCAATACCTCTATAGCCTTAAAAAACTGTTAGCCTTTATTTTCTCTCTATAAATTATCAACCCAATAGGTCTTTTCTACTATCATTTCCAACTTTATATAGCTTTGTACATAGAGAAAGATGGATAAAATATCTACTTAAAATATTGGATAATAAAAATCTCTTACACAACTTATTTTAAAAAACCTCAATATCACATACGGTATATATTAGTTAAATACTAAATTAAAATATATTTAAACTAATACAATTTATAATCCAAACAACAATGTAAATCTAAACATTTGGAATTTTGGAAAACGTAGAAATTGAAAATGCTGCCACTGCACACAGCAAACACCCACTAGAGGTCTTCCACCCATATAGAAAACTGGGCTTATTTATAACAGATTCATAATAAACTGGCTTTCTCTGTAGTGCCATAAAAATTATTGGAACCTAATGTTTTTTGGTAAAATTGTGATTGAAATCTAGTCAGATGAGGTTTTAGAGTAAATCTGTCAGTTTTTTTTTTACAGTTATAAAATATTTTATGGGTTTTGGGTGATCAAATTTATCCTTGACCTGCACTGAGTAAATCAGAATTTATATTAAAACAAAACGACCTGTTTGTAATAAAACCTTTTTAAAATAACAAATCCACAGCTTTTGATCAGGTCTATAACTCTCTATAAATGTATTTATACAATTTTTACAATTTTGCTTATTGTTAAGTACCGGAAGCAAAACATAGTATTTATAACAGAGTATAAACTAAACAAAATCAAACATGCATAAAACTAATCATATCAATCATACACTTGACACTGTGATTTATGTGGAAACCCAAATCCGGAAAAAAACTACAGGCTTTTATTCAAGGGAGAATTACAATAACCTTAATAAACATACAACCATCCTCTTCTCAATATATAACATCTATCACTCAATTACACACACTAATCATGAATAGATCACATAATTACATGAACAGTTCATAAGTAAATTGCATGCATATGCATCTGCATGTAACTATATGAAAAAATTCGTTGACATATTTCCAACACTTATCACATGAACAGATGAATCTAAGTTAATCTGTTCTTATTGTTCTTAGCATTCAACGTTCTTGTGTGAAAAGGCCAGTACGATCATGGAAAAAAAGACAGTCAACAACTATTATTGATTGTGTATCCTGTTTTGGGCAAACACTATTATGCATGCAGATTATGTATCATGTAAACCAAGTAGAAAGTCCAGGTTGAGATGGGTTTCGGCTAATAAATCCAAAGTTTAAAGTTTAAGATAGATAGATCTATGCTACTATTATAAAATACAGTTATATTGGAGTACCTTGAGGTTCTCGTGGCGAAAGGCAGGAGCTATGAAACCCCATGAGCCTTTTCACATCTTTTGATATGTTTTCAGAAGCCTTGAGCTCTCTTAAGTTAGTCATGTTACGAGATTTCCATTGATAAAACGAAGAGGCGGGCCTCTATTTCCTTGCGTTCTCGTTCTCAGATCTTCCTGATGCCACGAGGCTTCC
>JZKD02S2012383.1:22003-44250 GCA_000966675.3 Picea glauca
TATTACTGATGATGATCCCAGAACTGTCAGGGAAGTAGTGAATTCAGAGGATAGTAAACTATGGAAGAAGGCCATGGTTGAAGAAATGGATGCCTTGGATAAGAATGAGGCATGGTATATAGTTGAGTTTCCAGCTGGAAGAAAATCTGTTGGTAGCAAATGGTTGTTTAAGAAGAATTTTAATGTAGAAGGTAAAGTGGAGAAACACAAAGCTCGGTTAGTAGCAAAAGATTATTCCTAGGTAGAGGGATTTGAATTTGGGATATTTTTTCTCATTTTGCCAAAATAAAATCTATTAGATTTATTTTATCTATTGTTGTTGCTTTTGATCTTGAAGTGGAACATATGGATGCGAAGACAACATTCCTACATGGGGATCTAGAAAAATAAATCTACATGAAGCAGTCAGAAGTCTTTGTAGTGAAGGGAAAGAGAGAGTTGGTTTGTAAGCTAAAAACATCAATATATGGTCTAAAGCAATCACCTAGGATGTGGTACCAAAATTTTGACACATACATCCTTGGATTGGGATTTGTGAGAAGTAGGGTTNAAGCAAGGAAGTAGTATGGTTACAAAGATTGTGTTAAGGTATTGGGTTGGTACAACAAGCAGTGAGATTAGATTGTGACAGTCAGAGTGCAATCTTCCTAGCAAGTAACCCGACTTATCATTCGAAGAAAAATCATATTGATGTTCAATATCACTTTGTGAGAGACATGGTTGAAGAAAATAAGTTGTTTCTGTAAAATGTTGACACTTTGAAGAATGTTGCAGATTTATTAACAAAGTCTATGAGCACATAAAAGTTCTCCTGGTGTAGAGTAACAATGGGCATTGTTCCCCTCGATTGTTGACTCTATAATCCTATGGACCCCTGGATGCAAAGAAAACAACAAGTGGGAGAATGTTAGGTATGTGTTATATTCTTTGCATGTGTGTGTGGGCACATCAGATTCGACAAATGCGTCTGACGATCCCTATTACCGGATTTTGCTATTTTTAGCAGTTTTCTAAATTAATCACGGATTAATAGGTTTGGGTTTTGGTATCTATAGAATACCTAAAAACATTGTATATATATTGTATGGTGAATGGTGAAAGTAATACAATGAAGCGTTGAATGGTTTTCTCCCAGTTAAGGGTTTCCGATATAAATATATGTGTACTATGTCTATGAGCCATTGATTAATTTATGTTTTTCTTAATAATATATATGCATTTCTTTACTTCACAGGTTTAAAACTTACAAGTATTGTATTGGATTATGAAAATTTACTCTTAGATTATGAACAAAAATTAAAAAAACTATGCACAAATTGTGAATTGATATGCTCGTTGATTTGAAATGTTGTAGGAAAATGATGAATGTTGAGGATCTAGAAAAGTAATATACTATGAGGGAAAATAATAAGGTGATATTGGAGCAACTAAATGAAAAAGGAATGGAATGAAGAAAGTCCAATGGACTTGTTGCAGTTGGAGTTCTGGAAACTGCAACTCTGAAACTTCCTGGCCGAGTGCACTGGAGCCCTTGAGAGAAGTGGAATAACCTGAAGGACTTCATGGCAGAGAAANACACACACACCAGATATTAAAAGACAAGATGATGGCACAAGAAATATTGAACTGATTGATCCCCCTAGTATAAGAGTTACAAAACAGTTCTTGGTTTGTGAAATTAGAAGCTAGAAATAAGAGAAATGGTAGGTTGGTCGAAGTATGGTGCTCCACTATAGGGTGTTGTGCAGGTGTGAGGTGTAGTGAAATGAAGAATCCTTGACTACACAGGCACCTACTAGATTGAATATGGAGGCTAAAGAGTAACAGGCCACGGTAGAACCTTGTATATGTGTATCTTCCTATACAGCTTGTTGTTGTTGTTATTGATTTATCTATGCAGACCAATATGCATGGTTGATGCATAGTAAGGATACCTATGTGGGAGTAGAAACATAGGAATTTGTTGCATACTTGCTGAGGACGATCAAGGATTGATAGTTCATCAGACCCTTTCAAAATACGTGAGATTAATCTTTCACAGAGACTCGATTGAAGATAGTTCATCAGACCCTTTGAAAATATGTGAGATTGATCTTTCATAGAGACCCAATAGTTCATCAAATCCTTTCAAAAATGTGAGGTTGATATTTCAAAGAGGCTCGATGGTTTATTAGATCATTTTGAAAGATGTGAGTTTGATATTTTGAATATCCCAATAGTTCATCATATCCTTTCAAAAGATATGAGATTATTTTTTCAAACGGGCCCAATAGTTCATCAAAGAGTTTAAAAATATTTTCTTTTGAAGAATCCCAATAGTTCATTGAGGANAAATATTTTTAAGGTAGGAATTTTAGTCTGTCAGGGGAATCATAACATTTTCTTTAGTTTTACCAGTTAGAATTTTCCTCCAAAATTTCTTTGGATCTAGCTTAGAAAGGTGCAAGTGGTTCTCTTGTTTTCTATTTACGTAGTGCCTTTTTTTATATTTTAATTAGGGTTTTGTATCTATTAATATTATTGTATTTCAAAAACTCATTAGAGGCATCCTTAATGGATTTTATAGCAAGTTTACACTTGTTATAATATCAAGGATTGACAATTATATTCTTCTTTTTACACAACACTTCAATAGAGAGTTTTTTTATGGAGGTAGATAAGATTGTTGTAAAATTATGATAGATGTCTTCAATATTGTTTTTGTATTATATAAGATTTAATTAAGTGTTTAAGTCCCTTAAAAAGAGATCAATTTTATTTTTGTCAAAAAATATGTAACATCCCGCTCTGGCGCACTGAGTGAAGTTATTATTTGAGGACACTTGGTCGCAAGTGATCCAGAATATTATGCTTTTAAAACTTTTGATTTTGATTATGAGGCGTTATGGGTTGGTGACATGTTGTTTTACTACATTGACATAGACATCTGCTACTGACTTGGTTTTACTGAGTGTGCAGAATCTTGGACCTCGAGGATGCAGAGGCATCGATGGAACCCCTTGGACTCCGGATCGAGTCAGGGAGTGTATCATTGGGGTTTGATTGTATTACCATGATGTTTGTGCATCTGATTAGATGACATGATCTGGATATATTCTGACATGATTTTTTGATGATGCAGGCTGGCGATAGCTTGCCGACCAATCTCACATATGGAGTAAATGGGTCACGCATGACTACCAGATATGTTGAGGGAGAGGTGTGGAAAATAGCCCTACCACAGCCTACTAGCACTCCCGTCGTGGATCGAACTATAGGTTAACGTTTACCTAGTTCGAGAGGACCCACGATGTTGTGAGGGAAGACAGTGACAGTCACTCATGATGATTCTAAGGGGCACACAATAAGGCGGGGGTCTTATTCCTTAGAGGCCCTTAGTCTCCCACAAGTTCACCTGGCGAAGTATTGATTCCAAGGATTATTGATGTCTACCAAATCAGTCAAGAGGCGAGTGGCACCCTTGGAGCACATAGTGTGTTCTGAAGGGCATGTCGCACATGTGAACATATGAGGCGAGTGGCACCCTTGGAGCACCTAGTGCATCCTGAAGGGCATGTCGTGTTGTTGATGATAGAGGAATAAACCTAGATAGCCTTAGGACGAATAACATGTTAATATTTTAAAAACAATTTCCCTAATTAAATGTCGCCCAATACAAAATTTTAGGTTTAAGTCTAAACTATGCTAGTGGTCAAATTTTATCTCTCTATAAAATAATAATAACAATAATAATAATANCAACACTTCAATAGAGAGTTTTTTTATGGAGGTAGATAAGATTGTTGTAAAATTATGATAGATGTCTTCAATATTGTTTTTGTATTATATAAGATTTAATTAAGTGTTTAAGTCCATTAAAAAGAGATCAATTTTATTTTTGTCAAAAAATATGTAACATCCCGCTCTGGCGCACTGAGTGAAGTTATTCTTTGAGGACACTTGGTCGCAAGTGATCCGGAATATTATGCTTTTAAAACTTCTGATTTTGATTATGAGGCATTATGGGTTGGTGACATGTTGTTTTACTACATTGACATAGACATCTGCTACTGACTCGGTTTTACTGAGTGTGCAGAATCTTGGACCTCGAGGATGCAGAGGCATCGATGGAACCCCTTGGACTCCGGATCGAGTCATGGAGTGTATCATTGGGGTTTGATTGTATTACCGTGATGTTTGTGCATCTGATTAGATGACATGATCTGGATATATTCTGACATGATTTGTTGATGATGCAGGCTGGCAATAACTTGCCGACCAAACTCACATATGGAGTAAATGGGTCATGCACGACTACCAGATATGTTGAGGGAGAGGTGTGGAAAATAGCCCTACCACAGCCTACTAGCACTCCCGTCATGGCTCGAACTATAGTTTAACGTTTACCTAGTTCGAGAGGACCCACGATGTTGTGAGGGAAGACAGCGACAGTCGCTCATGATGATTCTAAGGGGCACACAATAAGGCTGGGGTCTTATTCCTTAGAGGCCCTTAGTCTCCCACAAGTTCACCTGGCGAAGTATTGATTCCAAGGATTATTGATGTCTACCAAATCAGTCAAGAGGCAAGTGGCACCCTTGGAGCACATAGTGCGTTCTGAAGGGCACGTCGCACATGTGAACAGATGAGGCGAGTGGCACCCTTGGAGCACCTAGTGCATCCTGAAGGGCATGTCGCGTTGTTTATGATAGAGGAATAAACCTAGATAGCCTTAGGACGAATAACATGTTAATATTTTTAAAACAACTTCCCTAATTAAATGTCGCCCAATACAAAATTTTAGGTTTAAGTCTAAACTATGCTAGTGGTCAAATTTTATCTCTCTATAAAATAATAATAACAATAATAATAATAACCACATGAATAATAACTATGACCTTCGTAAAATCTTGTAACATGAAGGGAGTAAGAAATTAATTGTTTCAAAAAACAATCTGTTGAATTATAATTTAAAAAGGGGGAATTAATTGTTTTATTACTTTGATAATTTAAAATATACTAATTAAATAAGAAAAGGGAAAAAGAGGTTAATTTCCACACCTGCGTTTTTAAGTTCTAAGTAAAAAGGGGAAAGAGAGACAAATCTAAAATATTGGGAAACTAGGAAAAAAGGTAAACATAAAAAGGGAAAAGGGGAACTTAAGGGAAAAAGAGGAAAGTCAAACTTAGTGAAGAATCTACCATTTAAGAGCTTTCTAATTTAAATTGAATTAACAATTTAATAATAGGGAAAGCCTTTAAAACCTRTAAGGGAATGTCGGGGACACCTAGGATTGATTCTAGGAGTAACTCTAGGTGGGTGAGGGAAATAAGAGAATTTAAATTAATTAATGGAGGAATGTAGGGGATGGGTGACACTTGTACGAAGTGGAATTTTTAGGAATTTATTTTTAAAACTTTAATTTAATGAGATTTTAGGAATGAAAGGAAGTTCGAAACTCTATATATTGAGGGAGGGAGAAGGATGAAGGGCCTTCTTCTGTTTGCATAATGTTACGCTGCAAAAATATCTACTTGATTGATTTACTTGTGGGAGTTGCGATACCCAACTCAGAGAGGACTAGTAGCTCAGCCTTGCGAGGCGAGCTGGGAGCTAGTCGTAATCTCTGGATAGTGTGTGTGTCCCCTTTGTGGTTCGGGGGGCTAAGGGGGAAGAAGAGTAACCCTAGCATTGGCTGGGAGGTACCGGTGAAGTCTCAACGGTCAGCGAGCGGGAGTTGCATGGAGCGCGTGGACGTCACTCGGAGCGGGGACAGGCAACAATACGCTTCTTCGTTTGAATGGTAGATTGTTGTAGGTCTTATGATTGGATCTTCTTGTTGATTATGTAAGTAGATTGGATGTTTAGATTGATAGATGAAATTTTTCTTAGCCTTGCTCTTTGGTTGTCGTCTCCTATGGCCTTGTTTTCATGCATGTCTTGACCACCTAGCTGCGATAGATTGTGCCCTTAATGGTTGTTTCCTTTCATCCTTATCTCCTCAGTCCTCGCCTAAGCAGTCGACTAGGAGCCTAATCCATGGTCGTCGCCTTAGCGTTAAAATACCAATGGATCTCAATGCCCTGCTTTTCTGTGCGAGGATGATGAGCGAATAACGAACCTATCCGTCGTCTACATCTGTTGTAGTCCTTATCTGATCATTGACTTGCACCTTCTAGTACGATCTCTGCGTTGGATTATCTTGCTTCCTTGTTGTTTATTTTTTTGCGCCTTGACTGATAGAATCCCTGCGATCCTTTCAATGAGTTATCCTTATGTCCTTGTCGTTCTCTTACTGTTGTCAACATTTTTATATTGGTATCCCAAGATGTGATAAGTATTAACTTCAATCCACGTTGTTTCTTGTTGGATTGACTTGCTTTTATTATTCTGTNGGGATGGGTGACACTTGTACGAAGTGGAATTTTTAGGAATTTATTTTTAAAACTTTAATTTAATGAGATTTTAGGAATGAAAGGAAGTTCGAAACTCTATATATTGAGGGAGGGATAAGGATGAAGGGCCTTCTTCTGTTTGCATAATGTTACGTTGCAGAAATATCTACTTCATTGATTTACTTGTGGGAGTTGCGATACCCAACTCAGAGAGGACTAGTAGCTCAGCCTTGCGAGGCGAGCTGGGAGCTAGTCGTAATCTCTGGATAGTGTGTGTGTCCCCTTTGTGGTTCGGGGGGCTAAGGGGGAAGAAGAGTAACCCTAGCATTGGCTGGGAGGTACCGGTGAAGTCTCAACGGTCAGCGAGCGGGAGTTGCACGGAGCGCGTGGACGTCACTCGGAGCGGGGACATGCAACAGTACGCTTCTTCGTTTGAATGGTAGATTGTTGTAGGTCTTATGATTGGATCTTCTTGTTGATTATGTAAGTAGACTGGATGTTTAGATTGATAGCTGAAATTTTTCTTAGCCTTGCTCTTTGGTTGTCGTCTCCTATGGCCTTGTTTTCCTGCATGTCTTGACCACCTAGATGCGATAGATTGTGCCCTTAATGGTTGTTTCCTTTCATCCTTATCTCCTTAGTCCTCGCCTAAGCAGTTGACTAAGAGCCTGATCCATGGTCGTCGCCTTAGCGTTAAAATACCAATGGATCTCAATGCCCTGCTTTTCTGTGCGAGGATGATGAGCGAATGACGAACCTATCCATCGTCTACATCTGTTGTAGTCCTTATCTGATCGTTGACTTGCACCTTCTAGTACGATCTCTGCGTTGGATTATCTTGCTTCCTTGTTGTTTATTTTTTTGCGCCTTGACTGATAGAATCCCTGCGATCCTTTCAATGAGTTATCCTTATGGCCTTGTCGTTCTCTTACTGTTGTCAACATTTTTATATTGGTATCCCAAGATGTGATAAGTACTAACTTCAATCCACGTTGTTTCTTGTTGGATTGACTTGCTTTTATTATTCTGTGTTGTCATTGGATGTAAAAAAAAAATATAGTACCTCTGCTATTGTAATTAGATAATGGATGCAAAAAACAATATATTACTTCAGCACTTGTCATTAAGTAATGGTTGTAAAAACCTTACCTCTGTGATGGTAATTATGTAACGGATGCAAAAATGTATTACTTCAGTGATTGTCATTAAGTAATGGCTGTAAGACTCTTACCTCGGCAATTGTAAATATGTAATAGATGTAAAATGTTGCCTCTGCATTAGGTTGAATGACGAATGTGAATTATCTAGAGATGGAATTGCTTTTACCCTGAGTTAATACGTTTTTACAGTTGAGGAATGCGTTTTTATCTTGATCAGAGTGTTATTTTTGTTTTACTCCGAGTTCTGTAGTTTACCACGAATTACCTGTTAGGGTTCCTGTGTCTTAATTTTCTGCGATCTTATCACCTTTCAAATAGCAATTTCGCTCAGCGTGTCTATCACTTTTAATCAATTTTTTACCCGACAACACATGTGGGCATTTCATTGTTTAGGGTAGCGTTTTCTTCTTCCGGTGTTGGGGATTGTTCAATGTTTTATACGGTGCTATACCAGCCTTCTGACCATGAAAGGGTTGTGGCATAGACTGCGATCTACCTTCCCAATGGACCACAATTTTGCTGACTCCCCAGACTGCGTTTCACCTCCCTAGTGGACCTCGAAATTGCAAACTGTTCCGACTGCATTTTATCCGCCACTGACCATAATTTCCATGTTGTGAATGGCGGAGTTGGACCTGTGATGCCTGCGTATACACCTGTAAATGAATTTGATGCCTCACCTTTATAGGCAGTCGATCCACACCTTTAATTGAGCGTGAGATGAATCTTTAAATCACTCATGATTTTAGGTGGTAAGTAACTGCTTGCCGAATACCTCTTTCACAATGTTTCTTTTTACAACGATCTTTTATTAGCCAATTGCCTTCAGTAAATTACTGTATGGAAGAGAAGGTTGTCACCGGTGTTTTAATGGTTTCACATCAGTTGTGCAGCAAGAATTTATCTTTGCCAACATTCCCGTATGGAGGGACAAAANTACCCAACTCAGAGAGGACTAGTAGCTCAGCCTTGCGAGGCGAGCTGGGAGCTAGTCGTAATCTCTGGATAGTGTGTGTGTCCCCTTTGTGGTTCGGGGGGCTAAGGGGGAAGAATAGTAACCCTAGCATTGGTTGGGAGGTACCGGTGAAGTCTCAACGGTCAGCGAGCGGGAGTTGCACGGAGCGCGTGGACGTCACTCGGAGCGGGGACAGGCAACAGTACGCTTCTTCGTTTGAATGGTAGATTGTTGTAGGTCTTATGATTGGATCTTCTTGTTGATTATGTAAGTAGATTGGATGTTTAGATTGATAGCTGAAATTTTTCTTAGCCTTGCTCTTTGGTTGTCGTCTCCTATGGCCTTGTTTTCCTGCATGTCTTGACCACCTAGCTGCGATAGATTGTGCCCTTAATGGTTGTTTCCTTTCATCCTTATCTCCTCATTCCTCGCCTAAGCAGTCGACTAGGAGCCTGATCCATGGTCGTCGCCTTAGCGTTAAAATACCAATGGATCTCAATGCCCTGCTTTTCTGTGCGAGGATGATGAGCGAATGACGAACCTATCCGTCGTCTACATCTGTTGTAGTCCTTATTTGATCATTGACTTGCACCTTCTAGTACGATCTCTGCGTTGGATTATCTTGCTTCCTTGTTGTTTATTTTTTTGCGCCTTGACTAATAGAATCCCTGCAATCCTTTCAATGAGTTATCCTTATGGCCTTGTCGTTCTCTTACTATTGTCAACATTTTTATATTGGTATCCCAAGATGTGATAAGTATTAACTTCAATCCACGTTGTTTCTTGTTGGATTGACTTGCTTTTATTATTCTGTGTTGTCATTGGATGTAAAAAAAAAATATAGTACCTCTGCTATTGTAATTAGATAATGGATGCAAAAAACAATATATTACTTCAGCACTTGTCATTAAGTAATGGTTGTAAAAACCTTACCTCTGTGATGGTAATTATGTAACGGATGCAAAAATGTATTACTTCAGTGATTGTCATTAAGTAATGGTTGTAAGACTCTTACCTCGGCAATTGTAAATATGTAATAGATGTAAAATGTTGCCTCTGCATTAGGTTGAATGATGAATGTGAATTATCTAGAGATGGAATTGTTTTTACCCTGAGTTAATACGTTTTTACAGTTGAGGAATGTGTTTTTATCTTGATCAGAGTGTTATTTTTGTTTTACTCCGAGTTCTNTAATCTCTGGATAGTGTGTGTGTCCCCTTTGTGGTTCGGGGGGCTAAGGGGGAAGAAGAGTAACCCTAGCATTGGCTGGGAGGTACCGGTGAAGTCTCAACGGTCAGCGAGCGGGTGTTGCATGGAGCGCGTGGACGTCACTCGGAGTGGGGACAGGCAACATTATGCTTCTTCGTTTGAATGGTAGATTGTTGTAGGTCTTATGATTGGATCTTCTTGTTGATTATGTAAGTAGATTGGATGTTTAGATTGATAGCTGAAATTTTTCTTAGCCTTGCTCTTTGGTTGTCGTCTCCTATGGCCTTGTTTTCCTGCATGTCTTGACCACCTAGCTGCGATAGATTGTGCCCTTAATGGTTGTTTCCTTTCATCCTTATCTCCTTAGTCCTCGCCTAAGCAGTCGACTAGGAGCCTGATCCATGGTCGTCGCCTTAGCATTAAAATACCAATGGATCTCAATGCCCTGCTTTTCTGTGCGAGGATGATGAGCGAATGACGAACCTATCCGTCGTCTACATCTGTTGTAGTCCTTATCTGATCGTTGACTTGCACCTTCTAGTACGATCTCTGCGTTGGATTATCTTGCTTCCTTGTTGTTTATTTTTTTGTGCCTTGACTGATAGAATCCCTGCGATCCTTTCAATGAGTTATCCTTATGGCCTTGTCGTTCTCTTACTGTTGTCAACATTTTTATATTGGTATCCCAAGATGTGATAAGTATTAACTTCAATCCACGTTGTTTCTTGTTGGATTGACTTGCTTTTATTATTCTGTGTTGTCATTGGATGTAAAAAAAAAATATAGTACCTCTGCTATTGTAATTAGATAATGTATGCAAAAAACAATATATTACTTCAGCACTTGTCATTAAGTAATGGTTGTAAAAACCTTACCTATGTGATGGTAATTATGTAACGGATGAAAAAATGTATTACTTCAGTGATTGTCATTAAGTAATGGCTGTAAGACTCTTACCTCGGCAATTGTAAATATGTAATAGATGTAAAATGTTACCTCTGCATTAGGTTGAATGACGAATGTGAATTATCTAGAGATGGAATTGTTTTTACCCTGAGTTAATACGTTTTTACAGTTGAGGAATGTGTTTTTATCTTGATCAGAGTGTTATTTTTGTTTTACTCCGAGTTCTGTAGTTTACCATGAATTACCTGTTAGGGTTCCTCTGTCTTAATTTTCTGCGATCTTATCACCTTTCAAATAGAAATTTCGCTCAGCGTGTCTATCACTTTGAATCAATTTTTTACCCGACAACACATCTGGGCATTTCATTGTTTAGGGTAGCGTTTTCTTCTTCTGGTGTTGGGGATTGTTCAATGTTTTAGACGGTGCTATACCAGCCTTCTGACCATGAAAGGCTTGCGGCATAGACTGCGATCTACCTTCCCAACGGACCACAATTTTTCCGACTACCCAGACTGCGTTTCACCTTTCTAGTGGACCTCGAAATTGCAAACTGTTCCGACTGCATTTTATCCGCCACTGACCATAATTTCCATGTTGTGAATGGCGGAGTTGGACCTGTGATGCCTGCGTATACACCTGTAAATGACTTTGATGGCTCACCTTTATAGGCAGTCGATCCACACCTTTAATTGAGCGTGAGACGAATCTTTAAATCACTCATGATTTTAGGTGGTAAGTAACTGCTTGCCGAATACCTCTTTCACAATGTTTCTTTTTTTTTACACAACGATCTTTTCTCAGCCAATCGCCTTCAGTAAATTACTGTATGGAAGAGAAGGTTGTCACCGGTGTTTTAATGGTTTCACATCAGTTGTGCAGCAAGAATTTATCTTTGCCAACATTCCCGTATGGAGGGACAAAANTCTTATCACCTTTCAAATAGCAATTTCGCTCAGCGTGTCTATCACTTTTAATCAATTTTTTACCCGACAACACATCTGGGCATTTCATTGTTTAGGGTAGCGTTTTCTTCTTCCGTTGTTGGGGATTGTTCAATGTTTTAGACGGTGCTATACCAGCCTTCTGACCATGAAAGTGTTGCGGCATAGACTGCGATCTACCTTCCCAACGGACCACAATTTTTCCGACTACCCAGACTGCGTTTCACCTTCCTAGTGGACCTCGAAATTGCAAACTGTTCCGACTGCATTTTATCCGCCACTGACCATAATTTCCATGTTGTGAATGGCGGAGTTGGACCTGTGATGCCTGCGTATACACCTGTAAATGACTTTGATGGCTCACCTTTATAGGTAGTCGATCCACACCTTTAATTGAGCATGAGACGAATCTTTAAATCACTCATGAGTTTAGGTGGTAAGTAACTCCTTGCCGAATACCTCTTTCACAACGTTTCTTTTTTTTTACACAACGATCTTTCCTCAGCCAATCGCCTTCAGTAAATTACTGTATGGAAGAGAAGTCTTTCACCAGTGTTTGAATGGTTTCACATCGGTTGTGCAGCAGGAATTTATCTTTGCCAACATTCTCGTATGGAAGGACAAAATCTGCGACTCTCTTTTCGTTATGTGTCTGCCCTTCCGTTATCGTATCCTAGGCCACCATGGAAATCCTTAACGTTTTGACATTTTATATGTGGTCAGTAATGTCAGTGCTCAACGTCTTAATGTTTATTGACCACTTGGAATGTATGACAGGTTGACCATAATGATAGCTGCATCGACATCCGTCTTTTATTAGTTGTGTGTTGCTCGCATTGAATTTGACGGTTACAATAGCTAGATCGACAACTTTATTATTACGAGTAATGATGTATTATTGTTATGGGTAATGGTGTAGATATAAGGCGGATAGATATTTTTGACAACATTTGAATATTACCAAAGCTATGTTGACAATGTTTTATGGACAACAATAGTTGTAACGGTGGCCAACAATTTACTTGTTTTGGGGAGGAACAACCTTACTTAATCTTGTTCTTTGGGAACTTATAATTCAACCCTTTTTAATTGAACGACTTAACTAATTCACCTGCTTAAATAAAAGGATCCTGGAAGATATCGTTGTAGAGTGTTATAGGAGAAATTGTTAATAGTGTTAGAGTTGCAAAGGTGTTAAGTTTTTGTTTGTTTAAACGAGCTACGATTACCTTGGGTTGGGAAAAAGTGATTTGGTGACTTAATAGGGATGTTAGACCTAAAGGTTGTAGGCTTAATGGTTGATTACCTTGCGCAAGAATGAGGGAAAAGAGTTAATAGATGCATCAACTATAATGATTAATAGCCTTTAGCTATTTGGCATTTATGCACCTTGCACCTTAGGTCGAGTTGGAAGGGGTGATGGGTCTAGTCAATTCACCATACTGGATGCCTTGTATGAAACAAGAATCCTCCCGTCATTCTTGCACCCTTTGATTCAAGGGTTATCATCTTGCGACTTGTCGGTCAGAGTTATCCATGGGGGTGATTTTTATTGCTGTAAACTACTATTGGTGCTTGGATTGAACGCCTTCTTGCGTTGGGTTGCGCACCTTGAGGTTCCAAGTCTTGTTTTTCCAGACCATTGTGTCGAGAGGGGGATGTTGTCCCTTAGCTTGTAGGCGTGTCTTGTTTATGTAGGGTGGGAAGTCATCCCTCCTTGTTGAACTATGCATGTTTCGCCAAGTTTCCCTTGTGCCAGTGTGTGGAGTCATAGTCGTTTCTACCTATTCTACGGGTGTGGGGCTCACCACCAGCTGTGTCGTCTAGATGTACTCATCGTTGTTCTCCTGTTTTGGAAAAAAAAAAATTGCTTTGTGGTGTCGCTTGTAAGCGTAGCAATGGGGACTTTACATATGGTATCAGAGCGAGGTTCAACCCTGCAACTGTGGATCACCATGCTTTCCACTATGGTGAACCCTTGAGTCTTAACCTAACACTATTTAAAACTTTAACTTACCCTTGCGATAAGCGTGGTTAGATGACACCGTAGATATTCACAGCATGGTATCGTGGATGGAAGTGCGACGCCCCTAGAAGTTTCGTGCCCTCGGAGTCTGACCCCCAAGGGGAGGAACAAGTCCTTGGGATGGATTCACTTGTAGCAAGGGATGATGGTTGTCTGACAAGGCCCTTCCAGGTAATTTCAAAGGCCTCGACTCACCATCAGTACTGAGATGAGTCCGGGGCACTTGTACTCATGAGGGTACACAGCGTGCCCTGGCTAGTACCGTTNGTTTATTGACCACTTGGAATGTATGACAGGTTGACCATAATGATAGCTGCATCGACATCCGTCTTTTATTAGTTGTGTGTTGCTCGCATTGAAATTGACGGTTACAATAGCTAGATCGACAACTTTATTATTACGAGTAATGCTGTATTATTGTTATGGGTAATGGTGTAGATATAAGGCGGCTAGATATTTTTGACAGCATTTGAATATTACCAAAGCTATGTTGACAATGTTTTATGGACAACAATAGTTGTAATGGTGGCCAACAATTTACCTGTTTTGGGGAGGAACAACCTTACTTAATCTTGTTCTTTGGGAACTTATAATTCAACCCTTTTTAGTTGAACGACTTAACTAATTCACCTGCTTAAATAAAAGGATCCTGGAAGATATCGTTGTAGAGTGTTATAGGAGAAATTGTTAATAGTGTTAGAGTTGCAAAGGTGTTAAGTTTTTGTTTGTTTAAACGAGCTACGATTACCTTGGGTTGGGAAAAAGTGWTTTGGTGAGTTAATAGGGATGTTAGACCTAAMGGTTGTAGGCTTAATGGTTGATTACCTTGCGCAAGCATGARGGACAAGAGTTAATAGATGCATCAACTATAATGATTAATAGCCTTTAGCTATTTGGCATTTATGCACCTTGCGCCTTAGGTCGAGTTGGAAGGGGTGATGGGTCTAGTCAATTCACCATACTGGATGCCTTGTATGAAACAAGAATCCTCCTGTCATTCTTGCACCCTTTGATTCAAGGGTTATCATCTTGCGACTTGTCGGTCAGAGTTATCCATGGGGGTGATGTTTATTGCTGTAAACTACTATTGTCACTTGGATTGAATGCCTTCTTGCGTTGGGTTTCGCACCTTGAGGTTCCAAGTCTTGTTTTTCCAGACCATTGTGTCGAGAGGGGGATGTTGTCCCTTAAATTGTAGGCGTGTCTTGTTTACGTAGGGTGGGAAGTCATCCCTCCTTGGTGAACTATGCATGTTTCGCCAAGTTTCCCTTGTGCCAGTGTGTGGAGTCATAGTCGTTTCTACCTATTCTACGGGTGTGGGGCTCACCACCAGCTGTTTCGTCTAGATGTACTCGTCGTTGTTCTCCTGTTTTGGAAAAAAAAAAATTGCTTTGTGGTGTCGCTTGTAAACGTAGAAATGGGGACGTTACATATGGTATCAGAGCGAGGTTCAACCCTGCAACTGTGGATCGCCATGCTTTCCACTATGGTGAACCCTTGAGTCTTAACCTAACACTATTTAAAAATTTAACTTACCCTTGCGATAAGCGTGGTTAGATGACAACGTAGAGATTCACAGCATGGTATCGTGGATGGAAGTGCGACGCCCCTAGAAGTTTCGTTCCCTCGGAGTCTGACCCCCAAGGGGAGGAACAAGTCCTTGGGACGGATTCACTTGTAGCAAGGGATGATGGTGGTCTGACAAGGCCCTTCCAGGTAATTTCAAAGGCCTCAACTCACCATCAGTACTGAGATGAGTCTGGGGCACTTGTACTCATGAGGGTACACAGCGTGCCCTGGCTAGTACCGTTAGCATGCACCGAGAACTCAAGAGAGTTGAGTTCTCGGTTCCACGAGTGTCGCGAATGGTTGTGCCATCGAGGCACGAATGTACATAAGGGCGATGTGCTTCACACCCCGTGCTTACAACCTCTAACGTGAAGGTATGGATGGTGGTATTCCAACTGAAGAGGGGAGATCTTCTATGGCAGAAGACACTCCTGCCACATTTGAACATGGTCGTCGACGACATGTCATGGGAACGGTTCCAGGAGAAGTATCTTTTTGAGGAATTCATTGAGTGTCATCTCAACGAGTTCAACGCCTTGCGACAAGTCCGTCACATGGTGCCTGAGTGCAAGGCCTATTTTAGAGGGTTTTTGTATGCTTCNAGCATTTGAATATTACCAAAGCTATGTTGACAATGTTTTATGGACAACAATAGTTGTAACGGTGGCCAACAATTTACTTGTTTTGGGGAGGAACAACCTTACTTAATCTTGTTCTCTGGGAACTTATAATTCAACCCTTTTTAGTTGAACGACTTAACTAATTCACCTGCTTAAATAAAAGGATCCTGGAAGATATCGTTGTAGAGTGTTATAGGAGAAATTGTTAATAGTGTTAGAGTTGCAAAGGTGTTAAGTTTTTGTTTGTTTAAACGAGCTACGATTACCTTGGGTTGGGAAAAAGTGTTTTGGTGAGTTAATAGGGATGTTAGACCTAACGGTTGTAGGCTTAATGGTTGATTACCTTGCGCAAGCATGAAGGACAAGAGTTAATAGATGCATCAACTATAATGATTAATAGCCTTTAGCTATTTGGCATTTATGCACCTTGCGCCTTAGGTCGAGTTGGAAGGGGTGATGGGTCTAGTCAATTCACCATACTGGATGCCTTGTATGAAACAAGAATCCTCCTGTCATTCTTACACCCTTTGATTCAAGGGTTATCATCTTGCGACTTGTCGGTCAGAGTTATCCATGGGGGTGATGTTTATTGCTGTAAACTACTATTGGCGCTTGGATTGAATGCCTTCTTGCGTTGGGTTGCGCACCTTGAGGTTCCAAGTCTTGTTTTTCCAGACCATTGTGTCGAGAGGGGGATGTTGTCCCCTAGCTTGTAGGCGTGTCTTGTTTACGTAGGGTGGGAAGTCATCCCTCATTGTTGAACTATGCATGTTTCGCCAAGTTTCCCTTGTGCCAGTGTGTGGAGTCATAGTCGTTTCTACCTATTCTACGAGTGTGGGGCTCACCACCAGCTGTGTCGTCTAGATGTACTCGTCGTTGTTCTCCTGTTTTGGAAAAAAAAAAATTGCTTTGTGGTGTCTCTTGTAAACGTAGCAATGGGGACGTTACATATGGTATCAGAGCGAGGTTCAACCCTGCAACTGTGGATTGCCATGCTTTCCACTATGGTGAACCCTTGAGTCTTAACCTAACACTATTTAAAACTTTAACTTACCCTTGCGATAAGCATGGTTAGATGACACCGTAGAGATTCACAGCATGGTATCATGGATGGAAGTGCGACGCCCCTAGAAGTTTCGTGCCCTCGGAGTCTGACCCCCAAGGGGAGGAACAAGTCCTTGGGACGGATTCACTTGTAGCAAGGGATGATGGTGGTCTGACAAGGCCCTTCCAGGTAATTTCAAAGGCCTCGACTCACCATCAGTACTGAGATGAGTCCGGGGCACTTGTACTCATGAGGGTACACAGCGTGCCCTGGCTAGTACCGTTAGCATGCACCAAGAACTCAAGAGAGTTGAGTTCTCGGTTCCACGAGTGTCGCGAATGGTTGTGCCATCGAGGCACAAATGTACATAAGGGCGATGTGCTTCACACCCCGTGCTTATAACCTCTAACGTGAAGGTATGGATGGTGGTCTTCCAACTGAAGAGGGGAGATCTTCTATGGCAGAAGACACTCCTGCCACATTTGAACATGGTCGTCGACGACATGTCATGGGAATGGTTCCAGGAGAAGTATCTTTTTTAGGAATTCATTGAGTGTCATCTCAACGAGTTCAACGCCTTGCGACAAGTCCGTCACATGGTGCCTGAGTGCAAGGCCTATTTTAGAGGGTTTTTGTATGCTTCACATCTTCTCCCNTGTTTACGTAGGGTGGGAAGTCATCCCTTCTTGTTGAACTATGCATGTTTCGCCAATTTTCCCTTGTGCCAGTGTGTGGAGTCATAGTCGTTTCTACCTATTCTACGGGTGTGGGGCTCACCACCAGCTGTGTCGTCTAGATGTACTCGTCGTTGTTCTCCTGTTTTGGAAAAAAAAAAATTGCTTTGTGGTGTCGCTTGTAAACGTAGCAATGGGGACGTTACATATGGTATCAGAGCAAGGTTCAACCCTGCAACTGTGGATCGCCATGCTTTCCACTATGGTGAACCCTTGAGTCTTAACCTAACACTATTTAAAACTTTAACTTACCCTTGCGATAAGCGTGGTTAGATGACACCGTAGAGATTCACAGCATGGTATCATGGATGGAAGTGCGACGCCCCTAGAAGTTTCGTGCCCTCGGAGTCTGACCCCCAAGGGGAGGAACAAGTCCTTGGGACGGATTCACTTGTAGCAAGGGATGATGGTGGTCTGACAAGGCCCTTCCAGGTAATTTCAAAGGCCTCGACTCACCATCAGTACTGATATGAGTCTGGGGCACTTGTACTCATGAGGGTACACAGCGTGCTCTGTCTAGTACCGTTAGCATGCACCGAGAACTCAAGAGAGTTGAGTTCTCGGTTCCACGAGTGTCGCGAATGGTTGTGCCATCGAGGAACGAATGTACATAAGGGCGATGTGCTTCACACCCCGCGCTTACAACCTCTAATGTGAAGGTATGGATGGTGGTCTTCCAACTGAAGAGGGGAGATCTTCTATGGTAGAAGACACTCTTGCCACATTTGAACATGGTCGTTGACGACATGTCATGGGAACGGTTCCAGGAGAAGTATCTTTTTGAGGAATTCATTGAGTGTCATCTCAACGAGTTCAACGCCTTGCGACAAGTCCGTCACATG
The DNA here is from genome assembly GCA_000966675.3 of Picea glauca. Classification (NCBI taxonomy): domain Eukaryota; kingdom Viridiplantae; phylum Streptophyta; class Pinopsida; order Pinales; family Pinaceae; genus Picea; species Picea glauca. The sequence continues at coordinate 40,386 of JZKD02S2012383.1, forward strand.
GTGCTTGAGTGAAAGGCTTATTTTAGAGGGTTTTTGTATGCTTCGCATATTCTCCCAGAAGCTTAAGGAGTTCGAGTTTGGCCTTATTGTTAGAATTCAGCTTCTACTACAGGTACCAGGAATACTAGACCAAGGAAAGTGCGTTGGATTGTGGCATTCCACATTACCAACATTCCTACCCAGAGGAAAGGGCCAGCATTTTTGGATCAATCGGACCCACTACCGTCGGAGTTTTGGGGCAAGACCCATTGAATTCATGTAGCGGTGAATAACTGCCAGGCAGAGCATCCATAGACTATGCTAGAGACGTCAGGTACCATCACTGACCAGACCCTTAGTATATTGATAGATCCCTTTGCTGCCAAGAGTTTCATTCCTGGTGCAGCACTAAAGGATTAAGGTAAAGGCAGTCAAACAGGATGAGTTTAGCTTCGTAGAAATGGCATCGAGAGCCAAACAAAAGGTTGGAGGAAGGGTTANGGGGCACTTGTACTCATGAGGGTACACAGCGTGCCCTGGCTAGTACCGTTAGCATGCACCGAGAACTCAAGAGAGTTGAGTTCTCGGTTCCACGAGTGTCGCGAATGGTTGTGCCATCGAGGCACGAATGTACATAAGGGCGATGTGCTTCACACCCCGTGCTTACAACCTCTAACGTGAAGGTATGGATGGTGGTATTCCAACTGAAGAGGGGAGATCTTCTATGGCAGAAGACACTCCTGCCACATTTGAACATGGTCGTCGACGACATGTCATGGGAACGGTTCCAGGAGAAGTATCTTTTTGAGGAATTCATTGAGTGTCATCTCAACGAGTTCAACGCCTTGCGACAAGTCCGTCACATGGTGCCTGAGTGCAAGGCCTATTTTAGAGGGTTTTTGTATGCTTCACATCTTCTCCCAGAAGCTTAAGGAGTTCGAGTTTGGCCTTATTGTTAGAATTCAGCTTCTACTACAGGTACCAGGAATACTAGACCAAGGAAAGTGCGTTGGATTGTGGCATTCCACATTACCAACATTCCTACCCAGAGGAAAGGGCCGACATTTTTGGATCAATCGGACCCACTACCGTCGGAGTTTTGGGGCAAGACCCATCGAATTCATGTAGCGGTGAATAACTGCCAGGCAGAGCATCCATAGACTATGCTAGAGACGTCAGGTACCATCACTGACCAGACCCTTAGTATATTGATAGATCCCTTTGCTGCCGAGAGTTTCATTCCTAGTGCAGCACTAAAGGATTAAGGTAAAGGCAGTCAAACAGGATGACTTTAGCTTCGTAGAAATGGCATCGAGAGCCAAACAAAAGGTTGGAGGAAGGGTTACGAGATGTATCCTTAACCTGGGAGAGTTTGTCGCCAGGGCCAACCTGTGCGTCACGATATTAGGATCTTATGACGTTGTCATTGGTATGGACTGGTTGGAATTGCATGAGGCGATACTCAAGTGTAAGATGAAACGGTTGAGCTTGGTCGATGACGAGGGACAAAGACGTGTGATTGTAGGATGGAACCAGGGAATTTCCCTGAGGTTCATTTTTTCCTTGCAGCTTCAGAAGAGCATGCGCAAGGGATGTAAGCTTTATGCGATCCTTGCGTTAAATGAGAAGGGAGTAGTGGAAGGTCTAGAACACCTTTCGATGGTGAGAGAGTTTGCAAACGTATTTCCAAAGGAGTTACCTGGGATGCCACTGGAGAGGGAATTGGAGTTTACCATAGACCTAAAACTGGGGACTGAACCGATAGCAAGAACGCCTTATCGAATGTCAACCACGGAGTTACAAGAGTTGAAAATGCAATTGAAGGAGTTGCTAGACCTGGGACTAATACATCCTAGTGTGTCACGGTGGAGTGCACCTGTTATTTTCATACGAAAGAAGGATGGATCCTGGAGGCTCTGCATTGACTACCATCAATTGAACAAGGCCATGATCAAGAATCAATATCCGTTGTCGAGGATTCATGATCTATTCGATCAAATGAAGGGCGCAACGGTGTTCTCCAAGATTGATTTGTGAGCAGGGTATCACTAGTTACGGATCAAGGAGGATGACGTCCCTAAGACTTCCTTTAATATGAGGTTTGGACATTACGAGTTTATTGTTTTACCATTTGGACTAAAAAATTCCCCAGGGGTATTTATGAGTTGGATGAACGGGGTGTTCCGCAGACCGAACGAACGAACTAGACCTTGGAGGACATGTTGTGCATGTTCGTGATGGACCAACAAAAGGATTGGGAAGAATTCTTGCCACTAGTGAAGTTCGCTTACAACAACACTTACCAGAGCACCATTAAGATGGCGCCTTTCGAGTTCTCTACGGGCGACCATGTCGGACGCCTTTGAGTTGGGATTGTCTTGAGGATGTGGTCATGGTGGGACCAGAAGTGATCCAAGAAATGGAAGAGCAAATGCAAGAAATAAGACAAAGGATCCCGGAAGCGCAGGATCAACAGAAGAGTTATGTCGATGTGCATCGTGTCGACCATAGTTACGATGTGGGGATCGAGTATTCTTGTGGATGAAACTACATAAGAATTCGATCCAATTGGAAAAAGGAGCTAAAATCTCTCCTAGGTTCGTAGTAACCTACGATATTGGGGAAAGGAGAGGCCCATGGCCTATTGACTAGCATTGCTTGATTCTTGAGGCATATGCATGATGTATTTCATGTCTCTATTGAGACTTTATGATTCATGATCCTTCACATGATTTGACTTGAGCACCTTGCAGGTGTCGGATAAGGGTACACTCACGGCTGAGCTGATCCGCATCTTGGATCATCGCGTTCAATAGCTACGACATCGAACGGTAGATCAGGTCAAGGTCTAGTGGGACAATTATAGTCCACACTCGGCGACCTGGGAGGACGCATATGATATGCACCAACAGTTTCCATTTTTGTTTGATGATAGACATATGATACTGTGATACACTTTATTTTGTCATATATACTATGAAACTTTGGGACGAAGTTTAAGCCAAGAGGGGGTGTATGTAACATCCCTCTCTGGCACACTGAGAGAACTTATTCTTTGAGGACACTTGGTCGCAAGTGATTTGGATTATTATGCTTTTAAAACTTTTGATTTTGATTATGAGGTGTTATGGGTTGATGACATGTTGTTTTACTACATTGACATAGATAGGTGCTACTGACTCGGTTTTACTGAGTGTCCAGGATCTTGGACCTCGAGGATGCAGAGGCATCGATGGAACCCCATGGACTCTGGATCGAGTCAGGGAGTGTATCATTGGGATTTGATTATATTACCATGATATTAGTGCATCTGATTAGATGACATGATATGGATATATTCTGACATGATTTGTTGATGATGCAGGCTGACGATAGCTTTCCGACCAAACTCACATATGGAGTAAAGGGGTCATTAACGACTACCAGAGATGTTGAGGGAGAGGTGAGAACAACAGCCTTGCCACAGCCTACTAGCACTCTCATCATGGCTCAAACTGTAGGTTAACGTTTACCTAGTTCAAGAGGACCCACGATGTCGTGAGGGCAGACTGCGACAGTCACTCACGGTGATTTTAAGGGGTGTACAATAAGGCGGAGGCCTTATTCCTTAGAGGCCCTTAGTCTCCCACAAGTTCACCTGGCGGAGTATTGACTCTAGGGGTTATTGATGTCTACCAAATCAGTCAAGAGGTGAGTGGCACCCTTGGAGCACGTAGTGCGTCCTGAAGGGAATGTCACGTTGTTGATGATAGAGGAATGAACCTAGATAGACTTAGGATGAATAATGTGTTAAATATTTTTAAAACAATTTCCCTAATTAAATGTCACCCAGTACAAAATTTTAGGTTTAAGTCTAAACTATGCAGCTAGTGGTCAAATTTTATCT
>JZKD02S2012416.1:0-11231 GCA_000966675.3 Picea glauca
TCAGTTGACCTTTTTAAGTCTATAACTTGATTCGACAATTTTTGAACAACTTTCGTTAAATTTTCCAAATCAGAGTTTTCAGGTTGTGTTTTACTTTGAGTAGGTCTGGGGAGAAATTCAATCTTCTTTTTGGAAGAATAACTAGTTTTAGTTTCGTTGCTAGAGGAGTCCTTAAGACTAAGTATGTCTTTTTCAATATGGTTAGCCTCTTTGAAGGCTTCTAACAACATGGCCTTTTTAGATCGTTTAACCCAAATAGCTATACTTTGATGTAAATCTTTAGTGTAGTAAGCTATTACAAGACTCTCAATAGGCATAGAATCTGCAGGGATTCGATTTTTAAGTGTTAAGAATATTTGATTAAAATCTTTAACTTTTTCTTTTGGGTTCATTTTTAAGCTAGAAAGGTCCATGACTAAGACTTCCAGAGGTTTACCATCTCCGAATTTTTCCAAAAAGCATGACTCAAACTTTTCCCAAGACACGATGGTATGGGGCTATTGGGAAAAGTACCAGGTGGATGCATTACCCTCAAAATTATAAGGGAACAACCTACAGACAACGTCTTCATGTTCAACATTGCGAAGTCTAATGGCTAACATAAATTTTTTACTATGATATTCAACTATCTGTTTTGAATCAGGATCAAACTTGGGAAGCCATTTCTCCGGGTGCTTAGGTAAAGGGTGCTGAGCTCCAAGTACAGCTACAACATCCTGGTCCAACCAGGGTCTAGCAGGTTGTTCTGTTTTGCCAATGGGGTAGTGGGTGTGGAAGGCTGAGAAGGTGAATTGCCTTCATCTAAAGAGGAATATCTTCCAGAAGAGGAAGGATATGAGGGAGGTGGTGAAGGAGGTATCCCAGATCCTCCTGCAGCAGGATTTAAGTTTGGATTTGTAGGATTCACAGTGATATTAGTGTCACCTAATTGTTCTTTGATATCAGAGAATTCCAAAGGTTGACCCCACGGACAGTTCGATTGCCTAAGACGAGCTAAGGCACCATGTGTTTTAGTAAGAGATTGACGAACAATCTCTTGTATGTCACCACCTATAGGATTAGGGGTTGTTGGCTCAACTGTGATTTGTGGATCGTCGGTTGAAGTAGCTGTTGTTTGAAGGGGAATATTATCGTGTAAATGGATTCTAGTCACTATAGGTGAGTGATTAGGGGGGGGAGGAGTCTTGTGACCACCTCGTGCCATTAATTAAGTTTAGGCCCTCCTTCTAGCGCCATTTGTTGACGGGCGAAATTGACCGTCCGTAAACTGGGAGAGTGGAACCGGTCCGGGGTTGTCTAATAACCCAAGCCTTTTGGAATGAACCACCCTGACGGTTTTAGCGGCTCCGTTAGCCGATCTAAGGTCCTAGGAAAACCAAAGAGAAAACTAATCTAAACTAACTAATCTAACTAAAACAAATAAAACTAATTAACTAAGAAAAAACAAACTAAACTAACTAACAATAACTAAAATGAACTAATACTAACTAATAAATAAAACAAACTAATCTAACTAATCTAATTAAAATTAACTATTAAAACAAACTAACTAATCTACTATCTGAAATATAACTTATCTATAAAATATACAATATTCACAAAGATACAGATTTAAATAAAACTTGGAAAAATCATTTGCAATCTGCCCTAAGACAGAGAAAGGTATTTCTTTTTTAATTTTATAATTTTATAAACAAGAAATTAAACTTACTGAAATTAAAAAATCTAATATACTAATTCTACACATATATCTAACTAAACTTATATCTAATCTAAACTACTATACTAAACAAACAAATGACAAACTGACCTGGAAACGCTCCAAATTTGTCCTGTGTATGATGACTTCGAAGCTGGTTGGAGGAAGGAAACTCGCACCGGATAATCCAAAAGCTTCTCGTAAATGATAGGCTGCAATGCTCTTTGATTTTGTTTACAGGACAAACAAGACATAAAAAATCATAACAATTATATGATTTATAAATCTCTGCAATAAGGGAAACCTGTTATGCAAAAACTTATACTTAATAATTCAACTTATGAAGAAGATAAATCTGTCATTCACAAACTGAATCAAGTAATTGCTATGTTTTTTATACACTGGAAGAAATCAAATATGGATTATATTGATTAAATTATATCATTTTCAAAAGGCTAAGATAGCTAAAGTAGTCATTAACCAAATGCAAATTGATACACAAGAACATGAAACAAAATATTGATATTATGAAAAGCTAAGGTTGTAGCAGAACATCAAATTTTGTCCCAGTCTGTATTAAAATTCCATATCCTTGTTCTCCCACCAATGAGGATCGTATCTTTACAAAAATAATGAGTATTTATAAGTTTTTACACAGGGTAAAACCTCCCTGTGGAAGTTATCAAACTGTTTACATAATCTGGGAAGATATTCCCAAGATCAACTAAACTAGGAAACTAAAATGAAACTAAAGTATCTAAATATCCTCTAAAYTRTCCATCAAATCCCATGCAATTTYGAATTCACCTGAAAAGGATCCAAAATAGACAAGTTAGAAGACTYTTTTATTAATAAAATRATTAAAATTAAATTCTATAGACTAGCTACARAATCATYTGATTYTGTAGCTAGTCTAAATTAAATTCTGATTCTGTATCTTATTTTAGAMTAGCTACAGAATCATCTGATTYTGTAGCTAGTCTAAAATAAGATACAGAATCAGAATTGAAATTAAATGAAATCTTTTAAGAAATTCCATTCAATTTACATCCAACAATCATTTGAAAATGAATCATGAATTGAAATTGATATTCTATTATGAACTCAAATAGGATCCACATCATTAACCGAGTACAGACATAAAAATACTCTGTTTCGATTATAGTCATAAATCGGGTAGACAGAATCAAAACCAAACAGTTTTGAAAATCGTTTCATATCCAATTTGAAAGTAATGCAATAAAACAAATCACAGGCAAACGTTGTGTTTTTCCAACAACAAAAGATACGATCAAATCGAAACAAAATTGTTTTAAAATTATTATAGCTGTCATGACATCAAACAATTCACGCCACAAGAAGATTAATTCAAACAGGTGCGAGAATCAACTCATATAAAATCGTAACTAGATTGATTTGACTTTGATCACAATCATAATAGAATCGACATAAGTGATAATTGGTTATTGCAAAATGGGAAAATAAACTTGATTGGTATTGAACGAAATCATTAATTTCAAACAAATCATGACTGAGTTTAACATAGAAATAAATCGTGAATCCGGGTATAACCAATATCATTCTATAAATCAAAATCAAACAAAGCATCCATTGCAATACGAATCCAACTCATAACATGGTCGAGCTAACAATACTTCAATCAATGCAAATTAACCGGCTGGGGTTCAGCATAATCGTTAAGCATCAAATCCATCCCATGATTTGGGCGTGTTTGTACAGGCTTAAATAAAAAACAATGTTTCCAAAGAAACAAAGTCACATTGGAAACAATCCGAGTTGTATTCCTGTTCTTTGAAGGTCATATGACACAAAAAACCGTAACAATTAACCTCATCAAAATCGTTTCCAATCATAGCGTATGAATTATAACGAAATCGAATCGAAATGTGATCGTATTCTAAATTGAGTATGAGAAACATTTCCTGTCTAGAATAGATACAAACAAATTCGATTGACAGTGAAGCATCCATTTTAACTCAATCAAACAAATCAAATCCACACTAAGATCAATCAAATCGATGAAAATCTAAGAGAGACTAAAATGGGAATGATCCAATCATATATCGAATCGAAATTTGTTTTTATTCAAAGCAAATCTATATCTAGAATGCACGCAATGTAACAGAGCCATTCAATGATGTGAACAGAGCTATTTGAAACTGAAATCAAATTGTTATATAAACCTAGATTATTTAAAAAAACAAATGATATCAAAACATACCTGTGTAGCGATGAGGATGCTCAATTATGCCAGATTGGAATTTACAACAGCCATGGCTGATTCCACATTTTTAAAAAGGATGGAGTCAGTCATCTTTTATTTTTTATCCATTGCTTGTAGCTTGGTATTTTGACTGGTTAGCACTGCAATCTGGTCCTTTAGTGACTGAATCTTTGACTGGAGTATTGGAACATCATTATAATATTGCTCTAACCATGAATTTCATTGATCGCAGGGTGATTGTGTGGGTTTAGACAGAGCAGGAGAGGGTTTGGGCAAATGACCGAGGGTTTCACAAGGCAACTTAATGCCTGGGTAGTTGGGGTCATCCTTTAGGCAGGGGGGTAGGTTTGATACAAAATCATACGAGGGTTCGACACACAAACCTTGCGAATAGAGGTATTCGCTATACAAGAAATGCTCTACTTCCAAATCAGAGTCCTCACTCAACATGATAGGGTTTGGCTCGATAGGGGGTTTTGGCTTGTTCCTTGCCATCCATGAAATCAAACGTGCATTCTTTTTCCCTTTGGCGTTTGTAGTGAGGTTTGCCTTGGGCTTTTTTCTCATAGGCCTAACAGTCTCAATACTCTTAGTCATAGTGTGGGGTAAGTCAATAGGAGGGCCGGCTGAGGGTTTAGGCAGAAGGACGTGGTAGGGCACTGGGGGTACAACCTTGACCTCACTCACCACAGGTTTGTCAACCTGTGTAGGGTTTGGATCCTCAAAACCATTCCAAGCAATGAAATTTCTCCAACTATCCCCGTGCAGACTCAAATGATAGACAACGATAAGCTTAACAAGCCCATAATGAAAAAGGATACTATCAACCTCGTGTCTTTTTTACTTCTTCGACATTTTAAATAGGCTATGATGCAAATAATAGGGAATATTGAGAGAGTATCCCATAAAAACCATAAGCAAATGCAGATGGTGGAGGAACACCAGTCCGTATCGACCTTCGCAGGTCACAAACTGCTTGATTATCATCAATAAATCGTGCCAACGTTGTTTGAGCATAGTTACGGGCATACCTCTATCACAGGAGGTGATTTTGCGTGATTGAAACAACAATGTCCATGGAACTTCCTCGATCTTGCAATTCTTAAACCAACGTTGTCCAGAGGTAGATAATCCCATGGATGATTTGATGAACTATTCATCAATCTCTAACTGTACATTGCCTACCTTAGCTCGACAACCATCAAAGGTCATGGAAAACTATCGAGCCACGCAAAGGTTAAAACCCTTGAAACATTCCACGAAGGTAAGCCATCCACTGTCTGCCAAGTCTTGGCAGACATTGTCAAACATCAACAGGGCCTGGTTTCCATTGGGTTCAACTAGCACGACTGGTGCCATGGAGCTGAATGCATGGTAACGGAAGGGTTCGAATTCATCAACACACAGTAATAGAGCTACCTGAACCAACAACAATGAATCGATTCAAAAGGGGTAAGCATAAATGTGCACATGCGAAGGTGGTGGAGTCTACCATGCATAATATTCATTATTCAAGTACAACCGCCACATTTCATAGATTTTCACTCCATAATAATTGTTCAACCATTAACTTATGTGTACAACCAATCAAATTCAATGTGCATACCAATACGGGCCAACACTATGCCATAGTGTTCCAAAACATTCGACGTATAAATCAACACTAAAATCATTATGCGCCAATGTATTAATTCACATAATCAAAAGTTCAACCAAGGTGCCAAAATGATATTCATATAGTTGACAATCCAATAAGTAATGAAAATATTAGCATAAGGATTATATCATATATATATAATAAATTTAATCATAACCCCTATGCAGAATCAAAGATCAGGAAAGTCATAAAAAGTGTAAATCCAAATTCTCAATGCCTTACAAACTCAATAAAATCAAGTTATGCAATCAATATAAAAATGTCCAATGAGCATAGTTCGAAAGTCCTTTCAGCCACATAACGATAAACAAAAGGTAAGTGCAGTAGGCATATCGATAAAAAGATCATGAAAGTTCAGATAGTGATCGAAATGTGACCTCGAAAGGAGAAGTTTTCATGCTTACAGTCGTGAAAACTTAACGAAGACAAATGTGTAAATGTTGCAAAATATGAAAGTGTCATCTATTTGAAAAATGCGATGAAAAACTTGATGTTTGCAAGACACAGGTGTAGGTAGCTTATAGGATTGTAGAAAAAGGTGAATTGGCTGCCAACAAATTTGTGAACATAAGCTTGGGGGATTTACAAAGGATCCTAGTGACTGAACACCACAGTCAGTGGGATCACATTCTGCCACAGGAGGAATTTTCTTATAATAATTCGATCAATAGAAGCACAGGGAAGAGTCCATTCCAAATTGTATATGGAATGCAACCAAGGGGAGTTTCTAAATTAAGAGATATGGAACAAATTGAATTTAGAAGTGCTAGTGCAGAGGAATTTGCAGAAGCAACGAAGGAGCTTCACAGCGAAGTTAAGGAACAATTGCAGAATTCGAGTCAAGAATACAAGGGCAAAGAAAATCAACACAGACGAGAACTTCAGTTTGAATTTGGTGATCTAGTTCTTTCACATCCGAGGAAAGAGAGGTTCCCAAGGGGAACATATAATAAACTGAAAATGAAGAAGATTGGACCATGCAGGGTCATGAAGAAATTTGGGGCAAACACATATGAGATCGAATTACCCGATGGGATCGGAATTTCACCAATATTCAATATATTAGATTTGTACCCTTACAAAGCAGAAGAAGTAGGAGAAGACAGTGAATAGACAGAGGTTCAGTGGACTAAGAAAATTCCTGTAGCTGCAAAGCCATAGATGGAAATTATAATTGATAAGAGGGTCAGCAGGAAGACCAAGAGGAAAGAGTATTTTGAATACTTGGTCAAATGGAAGGGACATCCAGTTGAAGATGCTAGTTGGGAGGATGAAGCATAAATTCAAAAGCATGGACAGACCATGATGGAGCTCATGAACAGGAGTTCATGAAAATTTTCAAGCGAGAGAGTATGATGCAGGAGCATCGCAAGCAGCCAGCCAAGTGAGCATGAAGGCAGAAGATAGCTGGAAAGTGAAACATACATTTTACAAGTTTTGGAAATGTTTTTGAAGCATTAATGTAATGGTTAAAATAAAGCATACTTGCATATTGTAAATATATCATGAGCGATTCACTCTCATCTGTAGAACGTAGAGGCATTTATGCATAGTTAATGAAAGTACGTAGATTTAAAATTCCAGATTAGACAGTTTTAGGAACAGGAGGGAAAACGACTATAGACACCCTCATCTTTGTATCTTTGTATCATTCAGAATTATATCATTGTAGCATTAGCATAGAGCAAGAGAAGAGAGATTTGTAGCAGAGAGTTGAGAAGAAGAACTCATGTACAAAATCTTTGAAGTAATATATGAAGCTTTAATTTAGATTCATAGTGTTATGACGTTTTTTGTTTGTACATATTGAATGGTCTGCTTACAGTTGTTTTATTCTCTCTGCCATGCATTTTCTATTATGTTGTATGTGAATGTATGTTTTGAAGTTGGATGTTTGAAGTCTGAGAGAGTGAGGAAATGAGTTTCAATTTTTTCTTATCCTGAGTGAGAATTTCTTGCAAGAAGTGCAGTGAAGCGTNATATCAAAACATACCTGTGTAGCGACGAGGCTGCTCAATTATGCCAGATTGGAATTTACAACAGCCATGGCTGATTCCACATTTTTAAAAAGGATGGAGTCGGTCATATTTTGTTTTTTATCCATTGCTTGTAGCTTGGTATTTTGACTGGTTAGCACTGCAATCTGGTCCTTTAGTGACTGAATCTTTGACTGGAGTATTGGAACATCATTATAATATCGCTCTAACCATGAATTTCATTGATCGCAGGGTGATTGTGTGGGTTTAGACAGAGAAGGAGAGGGTTTGGGCAAATGACCGAGGGTTTCACAAGGCAACTTAATGCCTGGGTAGTTGGGGTTGTCCTTTAGGCAGGGGGGTAGGTTTGATACAAAATCATACGAGGGTTCGACACACAAACCTTGCGAATAGAGGTATTCGCTATACAAGAAATGCTCTACTTCCAAATCAGAGTCCGCACTCAACATGATAGGGTTTGGCTCGACAGGGGGTTTTGGCTTGTTTCTTGCCATCCATGAAATCAAACGTGCATTCTTTTTCCCTTTGGCGTTTGTAGTGAGGTTGCCTTGGGCTTTTTTCTCATAGGCCTAACAGTCTCAATACTCTTAGTCATAGTGTGGGGTAAGTCAATAGGAGGGCTGGATGAGGGTTTAGGCAGAAGGACATGGTAGGGCACTGGGGGTACAACCTTGACCTCACTCACCACAGGTTTGTCAACCTGTGTAGGGTTTGGATCCTCAAAACCATTCCAAGCAACGAAATTTCTCCAACTATCCCTGTGCAGACTCAAATGATAGACAACGATAAGCTTAACAAGCCCATAATGAAAAAGGCTACTATCAACCTCGTGTCTTTTTTACTTCTTCGACATTTTAAACAGGCTACGATGCAAATAATAGGGAATATTGAGAGAGTATCCCATAAAAACCATAAGCAAATGCAGATGGTGGAGGAAAACCAGTCCGTATCGACCTTCGCAGGTCACAAACTGCTTGATTATCATCAATAAATCGTGCCAACGTTGTTTGAGCATAGTTACGGGCATACCTCTGTCACAGGAGGTGATTTTGCGTGATTGAAACAACAATGTCCACGGAACTTCCTCGATCTTGCAATTCTTAAACCAACGTTGTCCAGAGGTAGATAATCCCGTGGCTGATTTGATGAACTATTCATCAATCTCTAACTGTACATCGCCTACCTTGGCTCGACAACCATCAAAGGTCATGGAAAACTGTCGAGCCACGCAAAGGTTAAAACCCTTGAAACATTCCACAAAGGTAAGCCATCCACTGTCTGCCAAGTCTTGGTAGACATTGTCAAACATCAACAGGGCCTGGTTTCCATTGGGTTCAACTCGCACGACTGGTGCCATGGAGTTGAATGCATGGTAAGGGAAGGGTTTGAATTCATCAACACACAGTAACAAAGCTACCTGAACCAACAACAATGAATCGATTCAAAAGGGGTAAGCATAAATGTGCACATGCGAAGGTGGTGGAGTCTGCCATGCATAATATTCATTATTCAAGTACAACCGCCACATTTCATAGATTTTCACTCCATAATAATTGTTCAACCATTAACTTATGTGTGCAACCAATCAAATTCAATGTGCATACCAATACGCGCCAACACTATGCCATAGTGTTCCAAAACATTCAACGTATAAATCAACACTAAAATCATTATGTGCCAATGTATTAATTCACATAATCAAAAGTTCAACCAAGGTGTGAAAATGATATTCATATAGTTGAAAATCCAATAAGTAATGAAAATATTAGCATAAGGATTATATCATATATATATAATAAATTTAATCATAACCCCTATGCAGAATCAAAGATCAGGAAAGTCATAAAAAGTGTAAATCCAAATTCTCAATGCCTTACAAACTCAATAAAATCAAGTTATGCAATCAATATAAAAATGTCCAATGAGCATAGTTCGAAAGTCCTTTCAGCCACATAACGATAAACAAAAGGTAAGTGCAGTAGGCATATCGATAAAAAGATCATGACAGTTCAGATAGTGATCGAAATGTGACCTCGAAAGGAGAAGTTTTCATGCTTACAGTCGTGAAAACTTAACGAAGACAAATGTGCAAATGTCGCAAAATATGAAAGTGTCATCTATTTGAAAAATGCGACGAAAAACTTGATGTTTTCAAGACACAGGTGTAGGCAGCTTATAGGATCATAGAAAAAGGTGAATTGGCTGACAACAAATTTGTGAACATAAGCTTGGGATATTTACAAAGGATCCTAGTGACTGAACACCACAGTCAGTGGGATCACATTCTGCCACAAGAGGAATTTGCTTATAATAATTCAATCAATAGAAGCACAGGGAAGATTCCATTCCAAATTTTATATGGAATGCAACCAAGGGGAGTTTCTAAATTAAGAGATATGGAACAAATTGAATTCAGAAGTGCTAGTGCAGAGGAATTTGCAGAAGCAACGAAGGAGATTCACAGCGAAGTTAAGGAACAATTGCAAAATTCGAGTCAAGAATACAAGGGTAGAGCAAATCAACACAGACGAGAACTTCAGTTTGAATTTGGTGATCTAGTTCTTTCACATCTGAGGAAAGAGAGGTTCCCAAGGGGAACATATAATAAACTGAAAATGAAGAAGATTGGACCATGCAGGGTCATGAAGAAATTTGGGGCAAACACATATGAGATCGAATTACCCGATGGGATCGGAATTTCACCAATATTCAATATATTAGATTTGTACCCTTACAAAGCAGAAGAAGTAGGAGAAGACAGTGAATAGACAGAGGTTCAGTGGACTAAGAAAATTCCTGTAGCTGCAAAGCCATAGATGGAAATTATAATTGATAAGAGGGTCAGCAGGAAGACCAAGAGGAAAGAGTATTTTGAATACTTGGTCAAATGGAAGGGACATCCAGTTGAAGATGCTAGTTGGGAGGATGAAGCATAAATTCAAAAGCATGGACAGACCATGATGGAGCTCATGAACAGGAGTTCATGAAAATTTTCAAGCGAGAGAGTATGATGCAGGAGCATCGCAAGCAGCCAGCCAAGTGAGCATGAAGGCAGAAGATAGCTGGAAAGTGAAACATACATTTTACAAGTTTTGGAAATGTTTTTGAAGCATTAATGTAATGGTTAAAATAAAGCATACTTGCATATTGTAAATATATCATGAGCGATTCACTCTCATCTGTAGAACGTAGAGGCATTTATGCATAGTTAATGAAAGTACGTAGATTTAAAATTCCAGATTAGACAGTTTTAGGAACAGGAGGGAAAACGACTATAGACACCCTCATCTTTGTATCTTTGTATCATTCAGAATTATATCATTGTAGCATTAGCATAGAGCAAGAGAAGAGAGATTTGTAGCAGAGAGTTGAGAAGAAGAACTCATGTACAAAATCTTTGAAGTAATATATGAAGCTTTAATTTAGATTCATAGTGTTATGACGTTTTTTGTTTGTACATATTGAATGGTCTGCTTACAGTTGTTTTATTCTCTCTGCCATGCATTTTCTATTATGTTGTATGTGAATGTATGTTTTGAAGTTGGATGTTTGAAGTCTGAGAGAGTGAGGAAATGAGTTTCAATTTTTTCTTATCCTGAGTGAGAATTTCTTGCAAGAAGTGCAGTGAAGCGT
>JZKD02S2012416.1:32325-43399 GCA_000966675.3 Picea glauca
GGGGGCTCAGGATGAAAAGTGACCCAGGGACTGATGTGATGTAGGTGATGGGATGTTGATCCCGTGGCTGAAGACGGTTTGAAAAATGGACACCTTGGGCTCCCGGAATGGTGAGCAGAAGTTTGGCAAAAGGCCTATATATAGTTGTAGGGCCCACATTGCCACCTCATTTGTACCTGCTGCAATAGTGACCGGATGAGCAATTTTCAGAGAAGATTGGGAGAATCGGGGAGGAAAAGGCAACTGATTGAGGATTTGTGAGTATCAGGTTAGTGGTTTGATCATCCTGCATAGAAATAGGTTTTCAATTTTTGGGCAGGGGATGCACGAAGTGCTGTACAGAGGTATTTAGGGGGAATGGGCCCCACATGCGCGGGCGACCTGGTGATAGGTTTGCATACGTGCGCGCCTGCCCACGGGATATGTGCACATGGGGGCGCAGTAGAGGTAATTTAAGGCGTGCTCAGTGGGCGCGCATGTGAGTTGAACAGGCGCGCACCAGTGTGCATCTGTGGGTTTGACAGGCGCACACCTGTGCACGTCTGTATGGTGAACAGGCGCGCGCAATGGCGTTCCTATGAAGCAAATAGGTGTGCACTAATGCACACCTGTGTAGTGAATAGGCATGCATGTGTGCGCACCTGTGTAGTGAACAGGCATGCCTGTGTAGTGAACAGGAGCGCATGTGTGCGTGCCTTTGGGTAACAAAACCGCACCTAGGAGGCAAGGTTGAAGTGTAAAAAATAAGTCTTTTTGGATATTGTTGATGGTTGCATGAGATGATATAGGGCTCTATGTTGTCTGGAGGTGGATAGTGGTGATGATGCCAGTGCGGTGGCAAGAGCGAGACTGGGCCCAGTTGCGAGACATCGTGGCTATTGAGGAGCCCGATGTACGTGCGACTTTGGCAACCTGTGGGTTGCTAAAGTTTTTTGAGTGCCCGTTGATACGGGCACAGGAGTATCTGTTGTAGTTCCTGATCCAGATGTGGAGACTGGAGCTGCACTTCTTCCTCATTCGAGGAGAGCAGATCCCCTTCACTGTGGTGGAGGATATATATTTCTTGACTAGGCTCCCCTTTCGGGGAACGCCCCTACTAGAGGAGATGGTGTTTCCCAGGTCTATGTTGCTTGCCGATATTGGTCAGAGATACTGCTCAGGTCGGGACTTTATGTCTGGCACTATGGTGAGTATATCGGTGATAGATTCCCTGGCGCATTGTTGTATAGCAGTGATGATTGTGCAGGTATATGGGTCACTGGAAACCCAGTGGATTAGTGGTGGCCAATTTCTGGTGCTAGAGAGAGTGTTGGTCGGCGAGCAGTTTTCTTGGGGGTTGACGCTGCATGCGAGGATGGTGGCTCAGTTGGACCACTATTGGTCCACTGGTGCAGGGGAGTTTGATTTTGGGTCCATCCTAGTGGCCTGGTTTTTAGAGAGGGTGCTGATGTTGTGCCTGAGGATTTTAATGGAGATGTCGGGGGCACGAGAGCCACGGTTGAGGTGGTGGTCGACAGTTTTTCTTCGTCACGGTGGTGGCGAAGGTGGCCACTTCTTTTTGGCATAGGCGGCACAGGTATGGCGGCAGATGCCGCAGGTGATACTTCGATACCCCTATGTTGGGGTGGACTTCCAGGGTGACCCAGACATGGTGCTACCTCCAGGGGAGGTTTTTTACCATCAAGGTATGTTTAGTATTGGTGTGCATGTTTTGGTTTATGTTTTTTTTTGAGATAGCAGTCCATATTTATATGATATAGATGCTGATACTATCTATTGTTTGTTTGCATGTGCAGATGCGACACCTCGCGGGCGCGAGGCGGATATGCAGAGAGCGTCGGCTCGTCAAGAGCCGGAGAGACTACCATGGGGAGAGAGACGTCAGTGGGAGGATGCCACGGGGTGACCTACTGAGCTCGAGAGGGCAGCGAGGAGGCGTCGGTTCGATGACCCTGGTGCGGGGCCATCACACGCTCCTCCAACGGTGGTCGGAGTGGATTTTGATGATATACGCCATCGTCTGGAGACGGTTTTGCAGGATGTACCTGAGCGCATGTGGACACGTATCCAGGTTGAGAGTTTCCTGGAGCAGTGTGTGGGGGTACCGCCACCATGGCGGTCCATAGTGCGACGAGCAACAGTGTTGGCTGCTATGACGAGTGGACGCCTGCCGCCGAGGCAGGAGGGTCCTGTAGGGGGTGGGCCACCACTGCCTGGGGCAAGTAGTGGTGGGCCGCCACCATCTGAGGGAGGAGCAGGTGGTGGTGCGATAGAGGCACCATGAGTGGTGCATGATGTATATCTTGTGTTTGTTGTATATAGGCTGGTGAGCCCATTTGTTGTACCGAGGTGTTGCATTGGCCTACGGATACATGTATTTTTGTATTTAAACATTCAGATGGCCTGATGGGCCTTTTATATATACATGAGTATACATATTTGAGATCTTGATGTTTTCTACATGTTTTGTGCTGATGTTTTGAGTATGTCATTTCTATATATATGCTGTGACATGTTTTTGTGATATGTTTATGTATGTGTAGCTTGATGTGATATATGCCAATATAACACCATGTTAGCTATTTGATCTATTATTTGATTTAATTGTCTTGGAATATGTGTGAATGTAATGGAATCAAAATGTCGAGATAACAGCCTAACCTGCAGGCATTTGCGAAAGAGGTACGGATCGCGTACACGGTATATATTGTTGAGCTGGAGAATGACTAGTTGAGAGTCGAGGAAGATGCTAAGGTGACGAATATGATGATGTTGGGCGTCGGCCAGGAGGCCAATGATAGCAGTGTATTCATCTTGGTTGTTGGTTGTTGGCCCCAAACATATGCCGCTTGAATGTAGCATTTCATATGAGGGGGTGTAGAGAGCCCAAGCAGTCGAAGCGAGATTTTGTGTCCAATGGCTGGCATCGTCGGCGTAAGCAATGTGGTAGGCTGGTGGAGGAAGCACCTATCAATAGCACAAGGGATAGTTTAGATGTGAGGGCAGAAGAAAAAATATTAAAAATACTAAAAAAGAAGAAATAACCTAAAGTAGAATGACTACTTTTAAGCATAAAATTTCTTGAGATACAACCCGTTGACGGTTTCTTTGAGAGAAAGGCCTTCAGGAGAGGCTAGGATGTATGCGCCTTTGGTGAGGTAATGTTGAATGATGTATGGGCCATGCCAGAGTGATTCAAATTTTCCCTGGACGAAGGTATCATGAGCGATATCGTAAGCCAGGACGAGGTCACCTTCGCGGAATGATCGAAGGTTGACATTGCGATCAAAGGTAGCCTTGGATCATTTTTTAGCTGCCTCGTTGTTCTGTAAGGAAGATTGACGATCTTCATCCAGAGACTCCAAGTTTAGCAAGCGCTACTCCATCGGAGCAATGTCAGGTAATAACTCAATTTTGGTGCGTAAGGTGGGAATTTCACACTCGATGGGAAGAGTTGCCTCGACCCCATGGACTAAATGGAATGGTGTGAAACCAGTAGCGGTTTTCACTACCGTTCGATAAGCCCATAGCACAGAAAATAACATATGATGGCAATTGGTTTTATGTTTATTAACCGTGTGCTGTAACATGGTCTTGAGGACTTTGTTAACTGCCTCGACCTATTGGTTTGACTGAGGGTAATATGGTGAGGCAAACTCGTGAGAGAAGCCTAACCGAGATGAGAGTTCGATGAAGATCTCATTCTCGAAGTGTTTCCCATGGTAGAAAATGAGTTGGAGGGGTACTCCAAAATGGGATATGATGTGGTTAAAGAAAAAACGTGCTGCAGTGTCAGCGCTGTTGTTGAAAGTGGGCATAGCTTCGACCCATTTGGTGAAGTAATCAATGGCGACAACAATGTATTTGTGACGTTGCTGGAGGGGGGATTACAAGTCATAAAGTTGATGCCCCATTTACAAAAAGGGTCGGTAGTAATGACAGGGTGGAGAAGAGCAGGGGGATCTTGGGCTTTGTTGGCATAGATCTGACATTGCTCACATCGTTTCATGGCATGAATGCAATCATGAAATAAGGTAGGCCAAAAGTAACCAACTCGGATAATCTTTTGAGCAGTGGATATACCCGAAAGATGGCCCCCACATGCGCCGTTGTGGTAGTCTTTTAAGACTCTATCGGCCTCGTCAATAGCTAAGCATCGACGAAGAAGGGTGTCGATGCCCCACTGGTATAGGATGTCGTCGATGATCAGGTAGCGGGGGGCCTGATGGCGAATACATCGACGATCATCTTGTGAAAGGTGGTTACCAAAATTTTGAGTTCGGAGGTAGATGAGAAGGTCGTCATACCAAGGATCATCCAAAGTAATTTAAAAGAGATGTTCATCGAGAAAGTCGGTATTGACGGGGGTATTGGTGGTGTCAGAGGGGAGGTTCATGACAAGTTCGGCGAGAATGAGGTCCTTCTTACTCTTAGGTGTTGAGAAATCGAGGTCGTACTCCTGAAGGATAATGATCCATCGAGTGAATTTTCTGTTAACTTGCTGACGACTGAGCAAGTACTGCATAGGGTTGGAATCTACGACGACCTTTGTGGTGCGAAGCATAATGTAATGGCACAGTTTCTGGACTGCGAGGACAACTGCAAGAGCAAGTTTCTCTTCATGTTTATACTTCAAGGGTGGTCCTGAGAGGTTCTTACTAACATAATAAATGACGTGTTCATGATTGTCATCTTCGAGCTGGATGAGGACGCCGACTACTGATATAGTTGATGCTGATATGTAGAGGATGTAGTCACGATTATAGTCAAGTGCACTAATTAAAGGTGCATTTGAAAGCGCTACTTTAAGATCGTCAAATGACTATTGGGCATGGTAATCCCAGTAAAAAGGGATGTCGTGACGTAGTAAGCGAAGGAAACCATGTGCATGTATGGCGTAATCTGGGACAAAGTATCGAAGAAAGTTAGCTTTTCCCTGAAGACTCTGAAGTTGCCATAAATTTTGGGGAGGTGGAATTTCAGTGATAGCTTGGACTTTGAGGGGGTCCATGGTAATACCGCATTGGGAAACAATAAAGTCGAGGAGGTGCCCTGCGGTGACGCAGAACACACACTTGAGAGGATTCAAGCAGATGTTGTACTAACGACACCATTGAAAGATGATTCATAAATCATCGAGATGATGGGTGCATTTCTATGATCGAGCTGTGAGGTCGTCCAAGTAGGTGAGGATGATTTTAGCCAGATCATGGAAGATGTATGTCATCGCCCGCTGGAAAGTTGCGCCGACATTTTTTAAGCCAAAAGGCATGACATGATATGCAAAGGTATCAGATGGGTGGATTTGAATTTGGTTATAGCCAGAGAATCCGTCCATAAAGGAGAGAGCCTCATGGTCGGCGCAGTCGTCGATAATTTGATCAATGAAAGGCATTGGAAAGTTGTATTTGGGACATGCGTTATTGAGATTGAAAAAGTCTGTGCAAATGCGGATAGTGCCCTATTTTTTGTCGACGGGTACAGGGTTGGAAACCCATGAAGTGTAAGCAATGGGGTAAATAAACCCGGCCACACGTAATTTTTCAATTTCGGCTTTGATCGCCGCGGCTTTGGATGGGTGTAGCGATCGCTATTTTTGGAAAACTGGTGTGATGTCGGGCCAGGTGTCGATGTGATGTTTGAAAATTGAGGGATCGAGGCCAGACATTTCCATGTATGACCAGGTGAAAATATCCCTATATTCCTAGAAGAGGGCTTTATACGCGGTGATTTCCTGAGGAGTGCAAGCAGCTCCAATGGTGATTTCTTCGACGATGCCATGTTTAATAGAAATATTGATTTTGATGGTGGGGGAAATTTTGGCCATGTTGCCTTCTTCAAAAGCATCAGGGGCAGGAATGGGATTGTTGAACCAATCGATAGGCCCTGATGGGATAAAATCCTTGGTTTCGATTGTGTAAATGGGGTTTTGGTTAGGAGGCATGGGGGCTTCCTGTGGAGAGAAGAGTGCGCGGTGATGTAGCGCATCCCAGGGAGAGTCTGGGTGATTTAAATCTTCAAGTATTTCCTCATCATAGTGGAAAAGTTGGGAATACAAGGGGTCATGAGGAGTGATCTTGGTGACAGTGTGGTTTCCCCCTGATGAAGAAGCAGGGAGAACAATGCTAGGAGATGGGGAGAGTTCACTCGACATAAACCATATATTGAAGTATTGAGGGGTATCTGTGGTGGTCGATTGGAGAGTGTCCATAGGGGAATGAGGAGGAGAGTTAGGGGGGTTTCGGGGTAAATCCTTAGAGATGTTATCTAAGAACCATGGAGGCATTGGGAGTGCCTCGGGCTCAGGAGAAATGACACGAAGATCCTCCAGTGATGAGGTAAGGTCAATTATTGCCTCTGTGGGTTGGTGATGTAGGTCAATTGACGTTGCCTGTGTTCAAGGATCATAGGACACTGGTATGTGAAATGAGCTAATTAATTGCAGAGAGAACAAGGGCATCTCATACGTTCATTGACTCAAGTGGTGACATAGCGGATGTCAGTGATATTTGTTGATGAGGACATAGCAGGACTGGGGTGGTTCTGGAAGTTCTGGCATACAATCGCTAATGTCTTCTGAAAGCATGGCAGTGCTAGGCAATGATGGGTGTAATGGCCATACTCTAAACATATAGCACAAGCGTATTTGGTCCTTAACCCTTTACTACTGGAAGGGTGGGTGATAGTGGTGGGACTAGCAGTAGTGGAGGGTGTTGTGGGAGTTTGATTGAGGGGGATCAAATTCTATAATTCAGGTAGTGATGGGCAATTGTTGGTTTGGTGGCCCTCTTTTTCACATAGTGTGCAAGGTGGTGGGATGCGTGGAGGAAGTGGAGCAGTGGGCTCTTTCTTCTTTCTCCTGCCCCTAGCTGTAGTCGGGAGGTTAGTGAGTGGGGGGGTGGTGGGGGTAAGGACGGGAATCATCATGGGGAGGCCTTCATGTGGGGGAAGGGATGGTCGAGGGACCATCTCAAGTGGGTGTAAATACCACACTGGGATTGCTAACACCATATTGGGTAGTGTGAGCGTTGCGGCTACCTGAAAAGCTTCTATACCTGGTGGAGGGTAAAAAAAGGGAATTTGAGTGAGGGGTTGGGAAACTGTCTCCCAAATGGGACTATGCCCCTGAGGGGATGTGGATTCGTGGACTGTTGGGGTCGACGAGTGTGTAGGAGGCTTTGGCGGAAGTGGTTATGTGACTATTGGGACGTCAGGAATGACCGAAGCCTCCTGAGGAGGACAAGCATCCGATGTGTGAGTTCCATTAGATGATATGACACACACTTGATTAGTAGGATGAAGGAGTGGTGGTGCTCCATGGTATGTTCCTAACAAGGATGGATCTTTAAAAATCCCAGGACCCATCTCGATGAGTGGATATGCGTCTTGGTTTCTGTGGACGAGGGGAAGAATGTTATCGAGGTTGGTAGATGGGTTAGGCTCATAATGTGAGACTTGGTCGATGGTCACGATCTTCCCATTGTGGGGGAACATCATTGTCCGAAAGACGGAAGATGCCACTGCCTTCATAGCGTACATGTAGCTACGACTGAACAGGATATTATAATCGAGCGGGGCGTCGATAACTGCGATGTCAATGAGAATAGCCTTTCCCCCGAGTTCAATGGGGACATTTTGAAAGAGCCCTTCATGAGAGGATGCTCGTCCATCATAAGTTCATAATGTGATGGAAGAGGGTATGAGTTCTGGGGAACCAAGTTTCTGCCATACTGTTTTGGACATAATGCATGTAGATGCACCTTCATCGATGATACATCGATGAACTGTGATGTTCCTTATTTTTATTAGTGTTTGAAAAGCGATCAAGGCGGGAAAACGAGGTTCTCCGCTGTCAATATCAAAGGTGATGAGTCGAGTATCGGCAGGGTTGACTGCTCCCAAGGTGGAAAGTAGTGATTTCCACTATGTAGGACAATTCTGGAGGACTTCCAAGACTGACATGACAATCGGGGATTGCGCTAAGTCGTCTACCAAGCTATAGTTATGAGCTGCCCTAGCCTATGGGTTGTGGACATTCCTGTGCAAGGGGATGCGAGGGATGCGTAGTGGTGGTTCAGTAGAAGGGTGAGGGATCACCAACGGGGGTCCCGTCGGTGTAGGGTTTGTCTCTGGAGAGATGGGAGTAGACTCAGTGAGTGCATGATACTGACGATTACGTGTTTGCAGAAGGATTTCTTCTTCATTGGTGAGGAGAATTGTATGCTCTACTGGATTGTTGGGGTTGAGGTATTGTCCCACCTGAGGTGGGGGATGTTGTGTGTCCTGTTGGGTGTTTATCACACCTTGATGTGGAATAGGATTTTGCAGCACGATGGGAGGGGGTTGTTGCACGTATTTTTTTGGTGCCTGCTGAGGGGCAGGTTGTGCAGGAGAATGGGGAAGACTACCTGAGTCTTTCAACCATTTGAAATCAATG
The DNA here is from genome assembly GCA_000966675.3 of Picea glauca. Lineage (NCBI taxonomy): Eukaryota > Viridiplantae > Streptophyta > Pinopsida > Pinales > Pinaceae > Picea > Picea glauca. The sequence continues at coordinate 40,763 of JZKD02S2012416.1, forward strand.
ATCTAGGGGAAATGGTGAGTTTAATGACCAAACTCACCACAAAGGGCACAAGGGAAGATGGTTTTAACATTATTTTTCCCTTGGTGTTTGTTATTATTTCCCCCTTGGGGGTTTTGGTTCCCTTGGTTCTGGTTTCCCCCAGTGGGTTGGTGTTGTGGGGGTTGATTCCTGCCTTGACCTAGGTTGTTGTTATTCCTATTCCGTCCTTTCTTCTTGGCATTGTTCAATGGGTGAGTTGGGTTGGCTGTATTCAATTATTCAAAACTTTGGTATTGTTGAGCAGTAGAAGGTTGAACAAAATTTACCCCCGCATGTGGATGGGGGGGAGCCATGGGTTGTGGAGGACCAGGAAATGGGAAGTATGGATTTTGTGGTGCTACCGATACATAAGGTACATAGGAAGGCATAGTAATTTCGCTAGTACTATAAGATGATGTTGAGGGAGTACCACTATTTGTGGGAATAGGTGGATGTATGGGAGGTGTCGGTGTTGGTCCACTGATGGGTGGGGTTATAGCAATAGGGTATGGTTGTTGATAGGGGGGTGGGGGGTAATAAGGAGTGCCCCCATATGCTGGAAAGTATTGAGGTGTTCCGTACATCGATGGTGGTTGGGGTTGTGGACCATGGTGTGTGGTGGCACCTATTAGTCCGTCTGCTGAGTGAGATATCCCAGGTTTGTCTTGGCCAAATGGTGCAGGTTTTGGAAGATCAGGAAGTACCGTTTATAAGTACCCTGACTGTGCGTAGATGAGGTCATACTTTTGGGCCTTGCTGATGGCTTCCTCTTCTAATTGAGGGAAGGTGGAAGCTACATCCTTTCCAAGGAGAGAGACAAGTGATCTAAGAAACCAATCGAGACATTGTTGCTTGGTGGCATCTGCTTTGCACAAACTACGTCGCCTACGCCACTCGTGAATGTGGTCAGCGATGTGTGTGGCTGAGGTTTGTTTGAATTTAGACAGTAGTTCTAGACCATTGTCATGGTGGATGGGTAATTGGAAGAAGGTCAAGAATGCTTTGGCCAATGACTCAAAGGTTGTGTGGGACCCCGATTTTTCTTCGACATACCATTTAGTCGATGGGTCAGTGAGTGTGTGTTGAAATAATCACAGTCTGATGGAATCATCCATAATGCTATTGGAAGAGAACCAAAGATGAAAGGTCATGACATGGTTGGCAGGTTCAGCACCTGCCTTTCCTTCAAAGTTGGGTATGTCTGAAGGTAGTTTGGTTGGCATTGCAGGCCATGTGGGGTCATGCAATATAGGATCATTGGTGAGTTTGGTGAGATCTGGTATGTTGAGAGAGGACAAATATGGAATCTATAGTGGGGGGGGAGGGTTAGTTCTGGCCATAGTGTGTTGTGAACCTGACCCTTTATGGGGACTAGGTGGGTTGGTGCTCCCTCCTTGAGAGGAAGTGGGTCCTCTACTTCCATGTAAAGGAGAGCGAGTGAACGGATGACCTTGGGAAGTTGACCCAAGTAATGTAGAACCAAGAAAAGATGATCCTAAGATAGTATCACTCACAGGAGTGTGTGAAGGAGGTGCCGATGAGCGGGCACGACCATATACTCCCCCTAAAATAGGAGGGAGGTTGAGAAAGCGTCATGAATGACGGGGATTCTGTGGTTCCCCTATGGTGTCAGACTTAGCTGTGTGAATATGTGCAAAACGTGGTGAGAGAAATATAGAAACAAGAGCCTTTGCGTTGAATGTTTACACAATATATATATCCAAATCAAACTATAATTAGATGTGCATCATAAAGTGATAAAGAAGCATATATGTGGGCAAATGGGTTTTGTCCACATGGGGGAATCAAAATAAAGAAAATGCTCGTGTCCTAGAATATGTAACGTCCTTCCTCTCAAATAGCACTGGACCTTCCAATAGCACTCAACAGTGGGGTCTGAAGTCACTGGAAGAGAAAATAGTGAAGGATGAAATAATTGGTTATAATGGGGGGTAAAGGGGGCATATCCTGAAAGAGCTGGCGATATTTCCCAATAGCCACACAAAATCCAATCAAGGTGCAATTGCAGCCCACAATTTCCACATGGGTAGATGTCCTAAATTTGGTCACTAGGTACCTTGGTCAAAGTGTGGCATTTATATTTTTGGCCTAAGAAATGGGTCATGGGCTAGATCCCATCCACGAGTTGGGTGCCTCAAGGGGGGACACACAGAACAACCAGACCTCGGCCTTCAACCCTTCACAGTTATCTCCCTGCCTTATGGTGATTGGAACACTTGACTTGGAGGATTTTCAATTCCCTATTGGACAACCTCTATGTTTTGACAATGTGAGAACCAGATAACGGGGAGTTATTTGGATGCCTATCCCCAAAATCCTACCTAGACTAAAAATTTATTTTGGCACCTCTTGTGGAGGAAAACTTAGTGAGTTTTTAGAAAGATTTTAGATGTAGTTGTTTTTGGAGGTTGGGGGTGCAAACCAACCTCGTTGATTTAAAAATGGGAGTGGATAGTCCAATCAAGAATATGTGGGGTGTCTTTAGAATCCTTTTTGGAGGAAACTTACTTTGACCTCCACGTTTCAAGAAGAAGGTATGTGAGTGATAAGTGACTTTTGTGTGTGAGTGAAAGTGTGACAATTTTTAGTGAATTAGAT
>JZKD02S2012427.1:0-18706 GCA_000966675.3 Picea glauca
TAATGAGAATGTCAATTTCAGGTCTCAACAAGTACCATGGGTACAATGACCAATCTAGGGAGATTGAGAATAAAGGTGCTCATAGTTAGCACATTGCATGGAATGGATTGAGGAAATGTATGTTTCCATAAGAAGGTTGATAATGGATTGCCCATTAAGGAAGGAGGACCTTCCAATACTCTACTTTAATTGTAGAGGTGTTAAAGAAAAGATAATTTTGGGTGGCCATGAGTGTTGGCACCCTAGTTACTAATGAAGGAAGAATGCTTGGATGCATTCAAGAGAAACTTTTAATTTCATATGTGTTGATTTGGGATCGTGATCAACCTGTAACAGGAAGCATAGTCATGTTGTAAGAGTGAGTGAGAATGATTAAACCTATGGTGAAGAAGTTTGTTGAGCTCCAATACACCATGGAAAAGTGCTTTTCATAAGTATGGAAAACTTGAACCCAATGTAAGGGTACATTGGGTATGAATGTGGCCATGAATATTGGCACATTGATTAAAGTCAACTGATATTTGAGTTGCATTTGAAAATTTTAGTATGTTGAAAGGATGCATTCATAAATAATGATATTTCCTTTTGCTTTGTACCCTTGAATATATGAAAATGACTTGAACTATCAGTATACATGATTTTGAAAATATAATGTGCATGAAAACTAACAATTTGTTTGGCTGAGGAATGTTGAAATTGCAGGAAGAAAAGGGTCTTGGATATGGCAGTGTTGTAAGCCGATAAGGAAGACCAATTTCCTGTTGATCCAAACTGCAAGAATGGTATTTCATTTTTGAGAAAATGAATTTGATTGTTAGTATGCACAACTCTAAAATTGTTTCTAAGCCATTGCAAGTGTGCGATGAAAATATAATGTGCATGAAAACTAACAATTTGTTTGGTTGAGGAATGTTGAAATTGTAGGAAGAAAAGGGTCTTGGATATGGAATTGTTGTAATCTTGTAAGGAAGACCAATTTCCTGTCGATACTGTAATATCCCTAGGTTCAACCCAATTGTAAATATAAATGCAATTGTACATAAGCTAGTGAACTATTTGATATAATTTTGTATGCACATTTCATGGCATAGTGCGTGCATGTACTATGCAGTAAAATGAGGAAGTGTGCACATTCCAAGATATCGCGCGCAACATATAAAGTGCGTGTGATGTTGAGGCCAAGGAGCCTTTGTGTATATGACATGTTTTATAGGCTGGTAAGATAGTTATTATAAGTTAGGATGCTTATGTTTTGATTAGGCTGGAGAGCCTAGATTTTAAAGGCCAGTATGCCTATTTTTGTATAGGTCTCATGATTAATATAAAATACATCGTTGCACGCAGACTGACCATGATAAAAGAAAAGGGGGACTAAACTCCACTGTTTAGGGAAAGGGAGGGACCTAAAAGTTAAGGAAAACGGGCTAATCTAGGGAGCTTAAGCCAAAAAGGAATATTATTTTAATATTTCTTAAATATAAAGTATGGATAATTATTTTATCCTAAGTTCTAAAGTTGGGGACAAGTGAGCCAAAGTAGCCCCCAACATGACAAGTGTCAAGTCGGGGACATGCATACATATTGTTGGGACTCAGTTCATTTCCGTCATCGTTTCCATCATTCTTCCCATGATTCCATCCATCATTCAGTCATCCAGTGAATCATCCATGAGCATGCACACATTCATTGAGCTATCCTTCGTATTTTCATAACTGTACCTAAACCCATATCCATATCCATCTTTGCGCTCATGTAGTTGGTTAGTGTGGGAGTTGGACTAAAGAGGCGGGATGTCAGGCCCTTGAGTAATACTCTGGGNTTCCTATGACATATAGATTTGTGATTGAAAACATGAAAATGACCGAGGTGTGAATAAGTGAAGAATCAATGATGATGATCATGCCAAGAGGAATACCTTCCTTGTTAAGAGGGAGTGTTAAATTTTTTGAGTCAGATTTTGTGTGAGATGACAAGTTACTAGTTCTGTATGAACTAGATGTCGACCTGTAGTATCATAAATGATTCCTAGTTAGAGTGTCGATCAGTAGCATCGAAGGTTTCTAGCTGGAGGGCCAACCGATAGTGTTGGAGGTGTTTTCCATCTAGGTGGCTAATGTGCGGCTATGATGGTGATACTTGTTACATGATTTGTTTGATCATATGATAGCTTGTGTGGCTATGGTGATGCTACATGTAGATTGGTTTTCATGACCATGTGAGTCTTTCCCATGCCATATGAGATGGATGGATTTGTTTGAGACCATTACATGAAGAACATCTTAGTTAATACCTCCCTATCTAAGAGGGAGTGTTTATGTTTTGGTATCTTTGGGAGGTATTAACCTCCACGTGTAACCTATGACTTAGAATATAATATTCTGGAAGCAAGTGAACCATTAAACATATGTGTGCAAACCCTAGAAGACAAGTCAGCCTGGCAGAATACATAATATTAGAATATTATCTTCCAAAAATACCAGTCGGCTCCACATGAAATAGATACACATAAAATATAATTACTAGAAAGCCAGGTTGTCCCAGCCAGAAAAGTCACTCGAAATATTAATATAAATAGAGAATGTTTTAGCTCATTTGTACACCTAGTTAGTGCGCAAGTAATCTCTTGGTCTTGGTCAAGTAATCTCTTGGTCTTTGTCTCTCTCTTGGTGATTTTCTTGGTGATATTCTTGGTGATTTTATTGGTGCTATTATTGGTGCTATTATTTGTGATATTCTTAGTGATATTCTTGCTAAGTATGGCACAAGTTTGAGAGAGAGAGTAGTGTAGTTGTACCTGCTATAGTTTTGTATGGTACTTTTTGTGTGGATATGGAGATTCTCTCTCTTGTGCACTACCCTTGGAGAAGGAGCGCTCTACTTTTCTTTAGTTTTTGTTTCAGTTAGCAACTAGGGTATATATGTCAGTTCTAGAGTAGGCTTGCTAGAATTATTCTAAGTAAAGGTTAGTGTGCTCAGGGGTGGCATATGTGAATGCCTATGGTTGGGTGACAATGATGTGACATTGTCTATGGTTAAACAAGGAAACAAAAAATTTAAACACTTTTTAGGTGAGTGTTAGGGTCAGGTTTTCTATCCTAACCTGGGCACTCCATTGGGATGAATATATTCATTGTAAACCCTAGTGTCTTCCTCTTCTATGAAGGATACATAAGGTGATCCATTGAGATGGTTAACATATTTTACTTTTGAGATATTGCAATATAATTCTTGTTTTTAGAGTTCAATAAAAGATAAATGTAATTAAGGGGTAATATCTGATATTTTGTTGTTCGTATTTCAAAAAATATGTGTTTGTAGATTAGCACACTTAGTAGTCGTTGCTTTTATTGGAGTTTTCATGTTTTAAGCTACCTATGTTTAGGTCATCCTTTTTTAGTGTGGAATCTTCTTTCCATGATTTGAAATTTAAAATGGTATTAAAGCATGTTTATTGAAATATTTAAGGATTTCCTGTATGGAGATATTAGTTTCCCATAAGAGGGATATCTCGAAGGGTTTCAATGGGTATGATGCCCAAGATTTAGATATTGAAGCAAATCCATGCCAATACTTGGTGTGTGGATATGTGATAAGTTGTTGGGTTAGATGCCTAGTATCATATAGTGATTGGAAGGTTGTTATTGACTTGAGATAAGAAAATTGCATTTGAGCTGATCTATTTTTACAAGTGTGCTTTTAGGGTTTGAATTGATGACTATTTTCAGTCTCTGAGAGTGTCACATGTTGGAGGGAGCTTTAAAACTTGTACCGTGGAAGTGTGGGTTGTCGAATATCTTGGAGAAAGTTGAATTGTGGTATATTGTGGATAAGAAGGTCACATCTCCCACTAATACCAAAGACTTGGTAGAAGATAGGAAGTGTTGGGGAATGGGGTGGAACTTGACATGAAACAATAACAAAATATTGTAGATAATCAAAGAGGGACAAAAATTTTGAAGACAAAAGTGGTGTCTAAAGACATCGTTACAACACTTAAGCACATTTTGATCGAAACATCACATTGCATGTTGCACATCTTGATCTAGGTGATCTATTGCACAATCTCTATTTGATTGTTGATGATGACCCAAGGGGTCTTATTTTTATAGACTCAATATATAACTAAGTTCCATACAATCCAAAATATCTTTTCCACATGTAACCATCGATGGTTAGAGTTGACTCCACTAAATCCACTCTATCGATTTGGATCGATAGTACTCGAACTGACCACCTACGCATCCAACTCGTAGTCAATTTTTGGGTTGGTCTATCCATCACCAAACTATCTTCAAATGTTGGTTGACTGTCAGACCAAAAGGAACATTTACTACTCGACCGACTTGTGTGTTCTATCGATTGATCGCTCAACCGACTTGTGTGTTCTATCGATTGATCGCTCAACCGACTTGTGTGTTCTATCGATTGATCGCTCAACCGACTATATCTAGATATAGGTCAACCTCTTGCCTAACTGAACCTAGGATATGTGTGATGAACCATCAATGCTTGATGTTTCAATACCTCCCCATCAACACACAACTTTGGAGTTTCAAGAGGTGAGATTATTTCATTAGGTAACCCCCCCATAATTGTGGCTTATGGGGTCCCAAGCATCGTGTGAAGCGTGAAAAATTTGGATTCAGCTAAAGGTTTGGTGAAGATATCAAAAACTTGATCTTTTGTTTTGCAATATTCAAGAGAGATAATGTTCTCATGAACCAACTATCTCAAATAGTGAGCATGGAGCTCAACATGCTTCATCTTACTATGGGAAATAGGATTGTCAGCAACTTGTATAGAACTATCATTATCACAATATATTTTAGTCGAGGTTTAAATAGGAAGGGAAAACTCTCCCAGAAGTTTTTGAATCCAAAATGCTTCAGTTTCTTCTTGAACGATGCCACACCATTCATCTTATTTCGTTGACAAAGAGACTACCTTATGTTTCTTGTATGACCACACCAAAGGTCTAGTGCTATAGTGAAACACATATCCAAAAGTGGACTTATGATCATCACCATCGCCAACCATGTTGGAGTCGACGTAGCCGACTAGTGAATATGAACTCCGACAATACTTGATACCAAAATGAGTGGTACCCTTCAGATAAAAAAAAAATCATTTGAATTCTTTCTAGTGACATTCTTTGGGGTCTTGCATGAATCGAGAAACCACACTAACAATAAAGGAAATGTCAAGTTGACTATGAGTAAGATAAATAATACTACATACCAATTGTTGATAAAGTGTAGCATCGAGTGTGGGTGTTTAACATGTTTTAGTAAGATTAGCTTCATATTGAAAAAGAGTAGAACAATGCTTGCAATCAACCATTTTAAAAAATTTCAACAAATCCACCACATATTTAGATTGATAAATTAGAAATCCATCACAAAGTGGTAAAACTTAAAGACCCAAAAAATAATGCACAGTACCAAGATCTTTCATATAAAAAGAGTCAATAAGTTGTTTCTTCAATCTAAGGATGAAATCATTATTATTTCAAGTAATGCATAAATCATCTACATATACAAAAAAAATTAAAGATTCTCCATTGGTGTGGAGAACATACAAGTTGTGATCATATTCACACTGTCTGAAACCAAGTCGAAGAAAGAAACTGTCAATCTTAGCATACCAAGCTTGGGGAGCCTTCTTCAAACCATAAAGATACTTCTTGATTTGACATACCAAATTTTAATCTGTCAAAAAACTAGGTGGATATTCCATGAAAATTTCTTTGTATAGGTCTTCATAAAGAATATCACTCTTCACATCCATCTGTTGGATTTTCCATCCAAAACGAGAAACAAGGAAAAGAATCATTTGAACAGAGTTCATCTTTATAACAAAGGAAAAGGTTTTAGTGTATTCAATGCCTTCTTGTTGAAAAAATACCTTCACAACCAAACATTCTTTATGTTGCTCAACAACACCTTCAGAGGTAAATTTGGTCCTGTAGACCCATCGACACTTCACAATGTTCTTTCCTTTTGATCGAGGAACCAATTCCCAAGTAGAATTACTCAACAAAGAATTAATTTCATTCTTTAATTCCTAATCCCATTCAGGTCATCCTTCAACGTATGAGTAGGTGACAGGGTCATAGGTTTCAAGTACATGAGTCATCAAGGAAACACTAGCATGTTTCTTTTGACTCTGAGTCTACCATCTGCAGGAGGCATCTCCAACATCAACTCTACTAGCTTCAATTTCCTTGGTATCCCATCGAGGTAGACAAGAACCAGGTGAACTATGGTTCACTTCACTAGGTCAATCAAAAGTCAGGGACTCTTCAGTCAACGAACCAGTCAAAATAGAGGATGATGGACTAGTCGACTCAGAGGTCGAAGGTCTAGTAGAATAAAGGAGAAATTTATACTATCCATTCGAAGGAATGAGGAATGGAACATGAGAACTAGTGTCATTTACAACATCAAAGGGATAATCCTGTAGCAATCCAGAAGAGGCATTCAACAAATTAACACTAGAAGACTTATCATCAAACCAAACATTACATGAGATAATGATTTTCCATTTGACAAGATCAAATAGTCGATAGGATTTCAACTCTTCAGAGTATCCCATCATGATGCAAGCATGACTCTTTGCATCCAACTTATTTTTTCAATCATCGGGAATATGAGCCCAACCAACACATCGAAAAAAATAGAGGTGGTCGACTAAAGGCTTCTTCCCATACCATCCTTCGACTGGAGTCATGGAAGGAACAACTCGAGTCGAGATGTGATTGAGTAGATAATTTTCACAGTAGACTGCTTCATCACATAAGCGAGGAGGAAAGTCCTTAGCCTGTAAAATACATCTGGCCATTTCAACCAATGTTTGATTCTTGCATTCTTCAACTCCATTTTGTTGTGGTGTGTGAGGAACCAACCACTACTAGTCAATACCAGATCGAAGTATGTATTCTTCTAAGGGTAGATTGACATACTCACCACCATTTTCTGATCTCAAGCATTTGAAGGGTTGACCACATTTATTTTCATCCAAGGCTTGAAACTCCTTGAACTTTTCAAATAAAAGGTTCTTATTTTTAAGGAAAACAACCCATGTGAAGTGAGATAAATCATCAATGAAAGTCAAAATGTACCTTTCACTTGCCAGTGAAGGTATATTGATGTAGAATACATCACTATGAAACAATTCCAGTAGGTTCTATGCTCACCACACTTAACCATAGTCGAATGGTTCCTGATGATGTTTCCCAAGTACCATGTTTTGAGTTTCCAGTTCCTACAAACTTCAAAAAATTAAGTGTTTAACTCATTCATGCCAAATTCGAATTCTCTCATCAGTGTGAGAAACAAGTGAAGTGGGTTCAGGTTCAGGTCGATTGAGTCACAAAAATTGTACAAATTTTCCATTGGGTCAAGAAACCTGCCATCAACAATCAAATTACCTCTCTTCAAATCAAGATCATAGAACCGTTCTAGCCAAAATTCCACAATCTTACCTATCTGTTTCACCTAAGAAACATAAAATAGATTGGTGATAATATTTGGCACATGATAGATGTAGAAAATTTTCCCATGTTCACAAGAAACATCACCCTGACCAACAACATCCAAAGAAAAATCGCCGACAACATAGATTTTACTCTCCTCATATTTATTCAGTCTCATGAATAAAGTGGAATACTTAGCCATATAGTGAGTGCACCCAGAGTCAACAACCCATTCACTCTACATAGAATGAGACAAGTCCTAAGAAGTCCTAACTTGGAAGGTGAAATTATCAGTTCGACGGACAACAAGAACGTTTCCTTCAAGGCGTTTAAACTTATCTAAATCGTCTTGCTTCATACAACAAGTTTTCTCCACATGTCTAATATTTCCACAGTAATGGCATGTCCTCTTCTTTCAAATTCGTCGTTGTTGTCTTCGATGTCTTTGATCATGGTATGCATGCTTTTGAGTATAAGTATCGGATTGCACTCTATTCTTGGAATCCATATTACCATTTCCATTGAGAAAGTGGGCTTGGTATTTACCACCAATATTTCCTTCTCCAAGATATCTATGTTGATCAGTAATCAAAATACCACAGAAAGATTCAAAGGTGTAATCCTTACCATCTTCCTTGTGTTCTTTCCAGTTGGTGTGGAAAGTCAACATGAACACATTGAAAGGTGTTCTCAATTTCATTAAGACTAGATCGATGAGTTTTCCATATGTCGAAGTCCTATAGTTAATAGTATCAAATGGTGATTGAATATCTTTCTTCCAGTGATTTTATATTGTAAATAATATTACATTTTGCAAATGATTTCCAAAAGAAAAATAAAAAGATAAAAAAATAATGTAAATGAAAAGAGGGTAGAAAAGAAAAGAAAAGAAAAAAGGAGAAAATGAAATTTAAAAAAAAAAAAACAAGAAAACCCCATGAAAAGAAAAATAAGTTTGAATCATACAGTTTAATCATGATCAAACAATTTTCAATTTCTGTTGTCAGGTTAGAGAATATTTTTTAGCCAAAATGTTTAATCTTGGATAAAATAGTTAGGTATAGGAAGAAATTAATTGAATTGTTTAAGATGTATTATTTAGTTAGATGCATAGGATAGAAGATAAGTTAGATAAATTTTCCCTTGAGAGAAAATTAAACAGGGTCTGCACATTAAAATGCACCCTAAGTTGATGAAATAAGTTAGATTAGTATAGGAAAAATAAATGAGAATGTAAAGGTTTCAAAAAGAAAATATTTTCCTTTATGGAGCATATTTTTTATCCAAAGTTGGAAAATTGACAAGACATTTTGTCTTGTAGTGCATAAATTTCACACAGATCTACCCTGACGACATCATCCATTTCCCGATCGATGGCCCTAAATTGTTTTCGCGCCCCCCCCCAAACATACCTTTATTGATGGAGGGGGGGGTCTGAAAAGTGGTTTTTCCTTGCCTCAGACACACCTAATGTGGCACCTCCTCATTGTTTCGCAGCCCCCCCCATTCGATTACCACACACCACCTACCCCCCCTCCAAAATATGCCTAAGTCACTCCCAACACTGCTCACTTTTCCTGCCTGTTTCTTCCTCTCCATACATGACACATGTCCCCACACCTCCTATTCATTATCCAATTAACCCCTTCCCCCATGACCGTTAGTTGTCCCGTAATGATCACGCACCCTAACAGATATCCCTGCACATAAAAAAAAACCGTTTTCCCCCTGTTACACTATTTTCCGACTAAGAACCCATGAAGACCGAGCATATCTTGCTGTCAAACTACAACCTCCATCACTTACCTTCAACTGGCGAGCTATTTTCCCAGTAATTACAACATTTTCTAACCTATTCCATTGTCATTTTTTCAATTATGGCTCCCAAAGGAAAGTCTGTCGACACCTTTGAAAATCCAATGGTTCCCCATCCAATTGACCTCAACCACATTCCTCTGGTAGACACAGATTATAAAGTTGCAGAGCCTAAGTGTGATTTCGATTTATTCAAATTACACTACTGGATGAAGGATAATTTCCTTGACCAGAGTGATGAAATTGGACTCTGGGAATCCAATTTACCCCTCTACATGTTTCCCCAAACCTACCCTTTCCCTAAATTCGTCCTTAAATTCCAAGCTAGTTATATGCCAAGCCAAAGAGCCATTGCATTTCACACTAGTGAAATTCTGTTTACAATTACCCTTGAGACCATTGACCAAATGTTGCAGATCCCTCAAAATAACTCCCCCACCCCTTTCTTTGTTGAATCCCTAAATGAAATATATTAGAAATTGACCTTTTCCCAGAGAACCCAAATTTTTGAAATTTTCCTCCCTGAATATGCCCAACTGCCTAAGAAAAATCCACCATACCCCTCTTCTATTTTCCCAGAGAAGGCTAATCATATTATCTCCATGCTCTCATGTTTATTAGGATATTATTCCGATGAATGGGTAGATGAACCTATTTCAGGTTTTCTGTCCATTTTCTCTATAGAAGAAAAGGTTTCTATGAAGTTCAATTTAAGTCAATTATTAGCTGAGAGTATTCATGAACGATTTCTTAAGTTTCCAACTGAAGGAATGTTCACGTATTCCTCAATTTTGGTTTATATGTTCATATTCTATCAAGCAGACATGTTCCCTTTCGCACTCCAGAAGCTAAATGAACAAGGAAGCCCATAGTCAGTCATCTTTGGGGCTTCATTGGTGAGAAAGAACTCAATGAAGTACAATTTCAAATATTTTATTGATCAATTCATTTATCCAAGTACTTGTTTATTGAGAAGCAGTATAGAACCTAGGCTTAGTGAAGAAATTCAGAAGGTTTTACATCTAACTAATCAGGCTAAGACAGGTGACTGGTATTTATGCCATAATTATACAGAAATAAGGGTGTATGGATGTGACTTGCCACCATATAAGTTTCCTAAATACCTCCCAATGAGGATTTTTGCATTGGAGTACATAATTAAAACTCATATAGGACCATTTATTTGCAACAATAGAGCAATAGGTGAAGAAGCAAACATCCTCTTAAAACAGATGAAGTTTACTCTAAGCTTCACTTGGTCATATGACGCATTTGGAATTGTTTATGAGTTGAGGACCAAACAAAAGACCACCCTCTATGTGCATACACAAAGACCAAAGATTGAAAAATACATGAACCAGGCTCAGTGGGAAGAGAACACCTTGAAAGAAGCAGGAGAAAAACCTTTTTCTATGACCATTTCACACACCATCACACCTCAGAGACAAGCAGAGAAAATATCAAGGAACTAAGACTCTCCTTCAGTCACAGAGGTCTTAGCAGATGATTTTCAAATATGTAGGAAGAAAACTAAAACCATTCCTACAACAAGTTTTCTTAAAGAGGGATAAATGCAATCTACAATAGTCTTGGAAGGAACACACTCTCCAGCACAATCAACCAATTTGTTTACAGGATCTTCATCATCATCATCTTCACAAAGGAATCTATACACAAATCTAACATCTGAATCAATTCATGGAGAAAAAGGAGTCAAATAGTTTTGATAAATACAAGTAAATTAAGCAAAAGAATGAACTTCTCAAAAGAAGTACTTATACTCAATTTTGGAAACAAAATTCTACTGCTCAATACATATTTTTGTTGGATTTTGACATAGAGAAGGGAAGAATGAAAATGGAATTTTTACAAGCACGAGTCCCTATCCAAAGACAACAATTTATTACAAGAAGACTTCATTTGAATTTGATATAAAGGATGCCCATCCTATTGATCATATGGATATGCACAGACAAACATGGGAGATGATTTTTTCAACCCTGAAAAATGCTTCAATGATAGCTTCCAAATTACAGGTATCACTGACTAACATCCAATCTCGATTGAAGATTGAAAAGATATCTTATTTGGCCAAGGATAATAAGATAAAATCATTAGAGGAATTAGTACTCAAGATTGGATATGACACAACTAATTTCAAAGAAACAAAAGAGTTGATTAAGAAGAAGAATGTTGACATAGCAGCACTCAGGAAACAATTGAAGCTAGCAGTTATAAAGGATTCTCAGACTAAATAGGTGGTTGATACAAAGAGCCAAAAGGAAGAATTGATCAAATTGATTATGGTGCAAAATGCACATATTAGGGAAATGGAAGCAGAGATGGATAAGTTGATCAAGGAAAAAGAGAACAATGCACAATTGGCCATGGTTCCACTAGATGTAGTGCCCCTGACAGGGATAAGAACAATATAAGTTTCTACATCAACATCAACCCCAACACAAACTTCAGATGCCTAAGATAAACTAGTGATAGCTATGGAGAACATGTCCATACAAGGAGTATAAATCAAAAAGTTACACGAAAAATTAAAGTCATTACAGGAACAAAAAGAAAGGATCGAGACTTGTCATCAAGCAAAAATACATAAATCTCAGAGGCTCAACAAACGACTACAACATTTAGGAAAAGAAACAACCATGGCTAATACCTTAGCCCAAGATAAGGAAAATATATGGATAGACATCAATAAATTCATGACAGAGATTTTTCCTTCTATACAGATTATCTTTGAGCAACATGAGTTAATTTAGAAAGCTAGAGGAGCCATTGAAATAATTATGGAAGAATTGGGAGAAAAGACAATATAAGCCACATATCTCATCGGGTTTCTAAATTCTCTAAAAATTAACAGGAGTTAGAGGAGCTATAGATAGAAGACAAAACTAAAACTATCCTGGAAGTAAAAAGGGTTCTAACTAAGAAAGGACTCATGTTGCAATTGGAAGAAAAATGGCAGGTTATGGACATAGGTGTGTAGAGGTTCTTCAACAAGTTTGAGGTGTTAAACAAGAAAGGACTACCTGGTTTATTAGTGTCAAATGACAAGTTAATCACGTTGCCTGATTATAACTAGAAATTAAAGACAATGGCAAAAGATAATTCAAAATTTACAGGAATACAAGGAAGCATCACTGGGAAAGCATCCCTGGAAACACCACAGTTTGATTTGAACATTCAACATGAGATCAAACACATTTTCATCAACAAACCCACTTTTTCTAAATACACAAAGGTGGATGAAATTTACAGGAAATTACTCAAAATGTCAATCCCAAGTAAGAAAAGGTGGGGCAAATTATGCTATTTAATTGAGTAAATGTGGGTTATACTTTTCAGCAACAAGGACCAACAACTAAGCAGAAGTCAAAGAGACAGATTATCAACAGTTTCCATTAAATCAACATTAGAAATTTGAATAGATCTAAAATATTTCTATATTTTTGTAACTAGAGATACAACTAGTTTAGATATTCCTAAAATATATTCTGATCATTTATGACAAGAAATTTTGTAAATAAATGAATAAATACTTCTCATTTCGAAGTATTCAAGGTTGATTTTTGTATCCAAGAAAGTTATTTTGTAATATTCAAGCGGATTGATCAGTAATAAAAAAGAGCTCTTTCAAAAGATTCTCGTGTCAAACTATTGGTGAAGTGAATCTATCTTAATTTATGTTTTCCTTTCTCTATTATCATTTTTATGTGTTTCTAATCCTAATTATTCAAAAGCAGGTTGATGAACACAACTTATTTTAATATACTCTATTTCTGGCTTTGAATAATTTATATGGTTTCAACTGAAATTAAGTAAAATAAATTCTTAACTGCTCTTTTACTTGATGGAATTCCTTTCATTTCTTCCTATTCTTTTCATCCAAATTAACCAGATCCAAACAATTTAACTATCTTTCCCTGTGAAGAAACTTTATAAAAGATGAAACATATCCCTATTTTAAGAGACAGGCCCCATAGCCCAATGGTAATTTAAGCATTTAATAAGCCAAATAATTCAAATCAAAATAAAAAAATCCTCAACTATCATAACTATCCTAATATTTTAATCTTAACAAATCTAAATATTACAGAGAGATCCCTCTTTGAAGCTGGCAGGGCTAGATCCCATCTTCCAAAGTGGTTTTGTGGTTACCTCTGTCATTTCTTCTACAATCTCTAGAAATTACAGAGTGATAACACCATCCTTCTTCTAATATCTCTTCCCACATTCAACCAATTTAAACTATAGTTCCTTGACACATGCCAAATAGTCCATTCTTTCAAAAGAATGAGGATCAAGAGATATCAACTATTTCTCCAACTATATGACATGGCTTTTGTCAACTCAGTCGAACAAGGTTTTCAAATTCTTCCAAACTTGGTCAGGACAATCGATTCCACTAAGGTGAAAATGAATCTCCTGTGAGATGTAGGTCATAATGAATCCTAACACATCATCCTTCTTTTCATAAACAATGAACTTTGCCTAGTTGTCTGTTGGATATGGAATCACAACCTTTGTATACTACCATAGTCCTTTACTCTTTAGTAGGGTTTCCATGTCTAGTGCCCATACTTCGTAATTTGATCCATTAAGAACAATATTATCAATCTTTGAATCCATCTTCGATATCTAGATAGACTCGTCTGTTTCAATGAGTTCCAAAAAAAAAATCATCGGCCCAGAGTCAATCGCACCACAAATTCGACTCAACAAGATTTGTCGATAACATGTCAAGTTTTAAACCATCAGCTCTAATACCATGTTGGGGAATATGGTGGAAAACAACATGAAACATAGAACACATTATTGTAGATAATCAAAGAGGGCTGAAAAATTTCAAAGATAAAGGTGGTGTCTAAAGAAACCATTAGAACACTTAAGCAGAGTGCACTATGATCAAAAAATCGTAGTGCATGTTGCACATCTCGATCCGCATGATCTATTGCACAATCTCAATTAACTTGTTGATGATGTCCCAGGGGGTATTCATTTTATAGCCTCAATATATAAATGATTTCCATAGAATCACTACTACATATTGAAAAATTTTGACGAACTATTTTCGACGGTATGGGAAAAATTGGTTGTACTGTCAAAAAATACAAGATAACTATTTAAATTTTTTCATTTTTTTTCAATCATGCTCGCATTCATCAGACTTGAGATAGAAACCTCTAGATTCGTCTCAATTCCTATGGTTACTCTATCTTCGTATCAATGTCGATGATATCTCTATGTGTGTCTCAATACTGACGATATATCTAGTTTCGTCTCACTACCGATGATATTAGTGCTAGAATTTACTCTCTTCAAATGGTCACCCACTATTTGATTAAGTCAACATTGACTTGGTCAAAATTCTTCGGAATCTTGACGGAAAAGAATAATAAACATGTTTCATTTTAGAGATGTTGCGACAGTTTTCTATAACGACGATGGTTCAGAAAAGGTATAAGGTGTTCTTGTCAAGCGAAAAACATATTTATTTTCATATGTCAATTGCATTATAAAAATATAATAGATATTTTATTACACCACTCAATTTTATAAGATAATCATCATTTTTTTTTGTGGGGGAGAATGTCATAAAATATTAGAGGTGGGAAAAAAGTAAAGAGGGTGAAAAGGGTGACGATAAATGTTATTGCCCTTGCAAAATATGTTGTTCTCCACGTCCCATAAGAATTTTAATATGAACAACTAAAATACATTGTAGGAGATATGGGCATATTGACGGTGGATCAAATGAATATCGCCCCATGGTAATTAGCTATATATTCATTATCCGTCTTTATATTGATTGTATTTATAAAATTTTATATTGTTTTAATATTTTTTATACACACTAATTTTGCATGATTGTTTGTAATTATAAAGTTAGAATTCCCCCCTAAATTTATGAAGAATGCACCAAATAGTAGTAGAAATGATGTTGTACAAGATGAGGAACATGAAGCGAATAATGAAGATCAAGTCAATGATCCCATAGAAGAAGATGAAAATAATAACATAGTTCAAGATGATGGGACAAATAAAATGATCCAAGACTTGTTCGCTCAATTGGATGAGGATGGGGACAATGATGGTATTTATGATGAACCTTTGATAGAAAAGGCAAATAAACGACTTTATAAAGGCTCAAGAGCAAATATTCTCTCTTCTATATTGTTGTTGGTGAACTTAAAGGTTATAAATCATTTTTTGAACACTTGTATGACACGAATCCTAAGGTATGTGATATGTTTCATCACATATACATAAAGGTTGATTTTTTCTCGTTTCTTTTTAATGTTAATTAATGTGTAAAATAAGAATGTAATATTTATGATTAATATTCTTTAAATTAACTAGTTAATTTTTGGGTTGTAGATTGTTAGGTGGATTTATTTTACCATCGTCAAATATTTTACCTTTCACATATCGAGATTTACATGCCATTATGAAAGACATTGGAATGGAGTATCAAACAATAGATGCATTTCGTAATGATCATATTATATATTATGGACAACATGCGTCGAAAATATAATGTCCACAATGTCATATCAGTAGATATCGAACTGATCAAGTAACAAATAGGGTTCCTCGAAAGTTTCTTTGTCATATTCCCATAATTCCATGTTTGCAGTGATTGTTCAGGTGTGGAAGCATAAAACAGTTTATGAATTATCATGCACAAAACATAAGTGGAGATGATTTTCTTCAAATTCCTACAGATGGTTATGCATTTAGGGAAATTGAGGAAAAATGGGTAGAATTTAAATATGAACCTCGTAATGTTAGGCTTTTATTGGCAATTGTCGGTGTTAATCCATTTGGAGAACTTAGGTCTATTTACTCAGTGTGGCCTATTTTTGTTATCAACATTAAAATTACTCCTTGGATGTCAATAAAGAGGGAGCACATAATGTTGACAATGATTGTTCCAGGTATTTCTTCACATTAATTTTTCGAATGTAACATTTTCATTTGTTTCTTTTTTTGCATAATATATTTTATTTATTTATTTATTGAATTATATAATATACATATCATTGTATTAATTATGTGTAATTTCAAACAATTAGGTAAGTACCAAGTTAAATATATGAATGTATATATTGAGCCTCTTATCAACAAGTTACTAAATTTATGGGTCAACATCACTATGTATGACTTCTGTAAGCCAATTGGGGAGAATAAATTTCAATTTCATGGAATACTTGTATGGACAATTCACGATGCCCCAGGACTAACACATTTTTGTGGTATGTAACATTTTGTTGAACTTTAATACTATATAATTATTCAAATATAACATGCATGTTTTTTAAATAATCCTATTGTATAATTGACATTAACCCATCTGTTGCAGGTCTTCAAACGAAGGGCAAGTTTTCATGTCCATTTTGTGTTCCTAAGATGAAGTATTGTCATTCAAAAAGTTTAGGAAAGATGGTGTTTGATGATTATAGGCACTTCCTCCCTAAGAACCATAGGTATCGTACTGCTGACAAACATCTTTTCAATTGGAAAGAAGAGACTGGATTAAAACCACGAAGAATGACACCTCACCGATGGAGGTTGGAATATAACATAAATCGTCAAGCTACACAATTTATTTGTGTATCGTATGTGTAATATTGTTTTGAATTTTTATTTTAATTATTGAATTTATTTTACCATATTCATGGGCTTTCACGAGGAATGAAATGTTATCCCACTCAATTCATGAGGTTTCCTACTATAAGGAGCTAAAAAAAGATCATTTTTTTGATACAATGCATATCGAGAAAAATGTGACAAAAACGTTATGGCGAATCATAGATGGTAGGAGGGAAAAAGACAAAATTGTCAAAATTTGTACTGACATTCAGGAAGCCAATCATGCAATGCAAAGTGTGATCCAATAAAATAGCGATGGAGACCGAAATAACCTTCCATGGTTATTAACATAGCAACAAAACAATGATGTAAAAGAGGTCATTCAAAGAATTGAATTTCCCACAGGATTTTCTTCAAACATAATAACATTTTAACGAAGAAAGGTAAATTTGGTGGGTTAAAACACATGATTCGCATACCTTCATTAAGGTAATAATTTTGGTATATATATTTATATATTGGTCGTATACATTTTTTAAGATTTTTATTTTTTTTGTCTACTAGTTTGGAAACAAACAACGATTCATTTTTATTGTTACAGTATGTTCTACCTCTATCTCTCCCAAACTACTTTGACAAGAACACCAAACAAGTTATATATGATCTTGGCAAATACATGAGGTAAGTAGTTGTGATTTATATGCAAACTGTTTTTTCAATTTGTTGTTGTACTTAATGACATATGTTTTACTTCTAATGTAATATATATCATGTTTTGTTGAAACATGTTATTTTCTTGCATCGTGATCTATAGATGGTATTCATTGAAAGAAATCCATCAATATGATATAAAGTATTGGAAGAGAGAAATTCCTTGGATAATGTGTGAAATGCAAAAGTATTTACCTCCAACATTTTTCAATGCACAAGAACACTACCTTATACACCAAGTTGAGGAGATTGAAATGTGCGTACTTGTACATGCAAGGTCAATGTGGATGGTGGAGAGGCACTTGAAATTATTGAAGGATTTGGTTAGACAAAGAGCATGTCCTAAGGGTTCTATGGTTGAGGGATATATGGTATATCAATCCATGGTGTATATTAGTTAGCATGTCCTTAGGGTTCTATGGTGGAGGCATATATGGTATATCAATACATGGTGTATATTAGTTAGTATCTTCCTAAATTATTAGCGCTAGCTATGCATGCAGTGGATCGTGTTTGGGATGTGAACTCCATCAAAACAATTGAAGGGGAGCACCTGTTGGGGAAAGGTAGAATGAAGAAAGTGAGAGGTAATTAAATTTTGAAGATTTATAATACATTTAAATTTTTGTTTTTTGTGTAATATATGATCATACTCATTTATTATTTATTACTTCACTAATTATTAATATTTACCATGGTTTTAACTAATTTTTAATATTGGTGAATTATGATTTTTTGATTTGGTTGCTCAATATTGGGATGCCCTACATTTAATACTGGATGAAGGTATGGATTGAAATATGTAAACAACATCATGGTTGTAGGTTATCATGGAAAAAATTGTCTAAATTGGTTAGAGAAGCTCGTCATAATGGAGATGTCGGTGCTATGCAGAGGGAAAATGATTTAGTATATGGTTTGAAAGATGGACAAGAAAACAAATTCACCCATTTCATTTAGTTAATTTATATTATATTAATGTGGTTGGAAGTGCATTTTTTTGAAATACTTTTCTAGTTATATAAATATGTTTATTAATTGACAATGCATATTTTACATGTTTGGTGTATTGCAGTTGAAACACCACAAGGCTATGTG